>QVOA01017939.1:0-65834 GCA_014825685.1 Pseudomyrmex cubaensis | reverse complement strand
ATATATATATCGATATGCGATATTATGATGTTTGCATAGACAAATCTTATTCCTGCTCAAAACGCTACTTAGTATAGTAGTACTACGTATTATTGCAACAAAACTATTTTATATCAACGCAATCTACATTAAATTTTTTCGCGTAATAGAGGCGCGGAAGCGCTTCGCGTCGGTCGCGCGCAACTTCATTGCGCGTGAACTTGGCGCGAGACACTATTGTGCCTCTTGATTCGAGGCGTACTTACGCGATCAAATGTAAGAGAAAGGACACGAGAGCAATAAAACGTAATTGCGTTTGAGACTCATAAATCTGCCTGTCGTGATCTTGATAGAGATACAATTTGAAACGGTGCCAACTATAATGAGATTTTCTACGATCGAGATTCCGCGATAACTTTTTGCCTTTTCGCCCGCTTTTCCGCCCGTGTTCTTTCGTTCATGTTCGTCGAGACGAATATAAACTCCGTCTGATTACACGCGAACGCGACAAAATCCTCAACACCCGGAGAAAAACAGAAAACGGCAGATCGCATCGAATCGACGAGACAGAACGTGAGATTACGTCGTATCGAATGCGATTTATAGCAAATCGCATCTTCGTAATCGCAACGCTCGCGCTCATGCAGAAGATCTTGGCTTGGGAGAATCTCCGGGAGGATGCCGTAAATTAACCCATACGCGCATTTGGGAAATCGTTCACGTAGAACAGCCGTTTCAACGTTCTGCACATTTCTTCAAGCGGTCCGAATAGAATCGACGACGACGACAACGACAAGGAGAGAAAGACGGGAGGCACCTGGAATCCCGAAGGTTCACGTTTCGTTCACGGGAGGAAGGGGAGGATGCGCCATCTGGTTCCGCGTAAGTAGAGCGAATACACCGAGACGGGGAAGACAGCAATTCCGGAAAATTGGGCCGAATATAATTTTTAAGAAATCGAAGCGAAATACGAATTCCCTCCGCGTATCCGCCGCGCCATATTCCCGATACGTATTCCCGATCACGTGTACAAGATGTTTCAAGATAGTCCAGATGTACATCTTCGATCGCGAAGAGAACGGTTTATGGAAGATAACAGCGCGTCTTATAAAAACACAAATTCATCAAAATTTAAATTTCTCAAGTAATTTAAAAATAAAAACAAAATCTCTAAAAGTGACAAAACTGGATCGTGAAATATTTCTCGACAAGAATATTCGCCAGTTTTGAAACATTCTGTATACACACACACACACACACGCGCGCGCGCGGGTGTGCGCTCACGTGTTTGAAAAGCGCATTGCGCGTGCAGACGGCCGTGAGGACGACGACAGAACGGAAGAAGGAGGAAGTTTCGAGCAATCGCAATGGCAGATTCGGAAAAGATATATAATATGAACCAATTCGGCCAATCAGGTAAACGCTGCGCGACGCGAGTTTTCCGAGCGACCGCTGAAGCAGCATTGACGTATATTCATCGATTCTCTCGTGATGCTTATTATGGATGGTACGCAAGTATGTCCCGAACAAAATTGAAATGGGTTCGATGCGAGTACAAGTTGAAATGGCGATCGTTTCGCGAGTTCCACGACGTGTTCGTACACACGCTGTATGATTCATAAATAGACGTATGCATTACGACGCCGGAGCACGTATAATATAATCGTCATTTTACGACTCTTTCATGATATGCGCGCGGCAATAAGAAACTAATTACCGTCCGATGACGACCTGCTCGTCGAGGTCGTATATAAGCACTTAGACCTAATTCGTTGGTTCATAATGGGCTTTTATTACCCGCGCGAACTAATAACACTTCCACGGTGACGCAAAACCGTAGCGTGTCCAATGAGCAATGCTACAAACTCTGTTTTTACAGAACTTACACGAAGCGCAATTGCAAGAATATAATTGAATACGAGTAAGAGAATTAATAATAATTACCTCTCACATTCTGTTTAGATATAATATCATCTGAAGTGTATAATCTGTCTCAGATTTTGCGAGATTCACTCAAAGGCTTAAATAAAGACAGAATTTAATACCTTTTAATCACGCACAAACTATCTGCGTATATTAATTGGGAAGGTGAACCTCTTCGTGGAGGAGAGAGTCGACTACGGATTCGTATTCAGTCGGCGTATCCTATCGCAATAATCATGACGCGCGCGGTCTATATGCATAATCTCGCATTGATAACTGGCGCCGGTGTGTACTCGCGCGAGGCAGAAGCCTAGTATATGTGCGCGCGAGCACATATGCACAGCCGAAGCGAATAACCGTGGGAGCACGTGCATCACACGAGGAACCGGAATAATAGGAAGGTAGTGCTCTCTCTTCCCCCGTGTCTCTCACACACACATTCTCTTTCCGTGCCGCAAAAGTCGGTACCTACTCGACTCGTCTCGGCCGTACGGCGCTCTATATTTTTATCGATTTCGTGTAAATCCGTCGGGACAATGTCCGACCACTCGTGAAAACTCCGAGCGCAACCGTTATGATATTGCTCGAGTTTTTATTGCGAGAAAATACACCGGTTGCCGGTTACGAAAGCTTATCTTTAATCTGATCGATTTCTCGACGCCTCTTGAGCTTGATAATCTCACTTTTAACCGCGCGCAGCTTCTTCACTCGACGTATTTTTCCCAAGTGGGGGATATCTGGAAAATAATTCGCGTGTTCAGTCGAGTATTTTTTTTTCCATTATTCTTCTCGCGGTTGTGTATTGTCTCGCGGTATCCTCAAGAATCTTCAGTTACCGTGGAAACCTTTGAAACGACTCCATCATCCGTTGAACCAAAGTCGGAACGGTAAGCGGCAAAGAGGGAAGACATCAGGGAAATCTGGTGAGATGAGCTGGCCTTTTCTCTGAGAAAAGCCTCGGCGGAGAGTGTGTATGCAAAGACGACGCGGCGGTAAATTCGTTTCTTCCTTCACGCTCCGGTAAAACTGACGCGCGTTAGAACCGAGTTTGGTCCGAAGTTTTGGCGGAAGTACATTTTGTCGGCTTTTTCCGCTTTTTTTTCCCTTTAGGTGTGGGGAACGAAATTGCGATCAGCCTCGAACGAAATATTGAACCGCGAATGATTTATGAGATCGCGGAACTTCCCGAGAGAATCGTTATAATTGATAGTCAAGTATAATTTATAACTGAAGACGCGCAAAAAAAAACGAGTATCTACGCAGTTACTAACAACATAACGCGTTTTTTCTTATCTCTATCGTCGCTCTTTTTAAATTATCGCGAAGCGTGTTAATTCGCATTTAATTTACTTTGAAACGTTAATTAACATGGTTGCGATGACGCGCATACGGGCGCATTGTCGCACTTGTACATGGACCTCTCGGATTACGAGAAGAATATATGTGGGCTGTGCTTTTTATTTCCTCGGGGACGGAGGTAAGTTCACTGACAGATATGATTTTCTTCATCCTTTTTGTCGTTGAATATGCGTAGCTCCGATTTCGCGGGTCGCGATCAATTGTCTCGCCGAGATCGATGCACAAAGGGAATTTATACGTCGAGAGACAAGTACCTACGTATATGTCTCGCGCGATAAAAATCGAATCATTTTAACCGCTAGCTAGTTTAACCGTCTGTGCTAAAGCCAATTATAGTTTCGCGTCTACTCAGCAGTTTTGAGAACACAATGAGGATTCTGTTACAAATGCGGCCAATTTCTAGTCTCATCTCGAACTGGATTCTTTCTTTGAAGCAAATGCTTTTTCAATATACGTGTGCGTATATACACACGGGAGCGGAGCTCTAGAAGATCTCGAATCAGAGCGTTAGTTTGCTCAACAAGAGACGTTGAAAGAGCAACATAAGCGAGAAGCTGGCGGTCGTTCATTTCATTCGGATCGGCCTCTTTCTCCAGGTTCCTTTCTTCGTCTTTCTTTCTCTTTCCATTCTCTTTTGCCTCTCCCTATTTTCGTCTATCTATCTATCTATGTATCTATCTATCTATCTATGTCTCTCTCTTCTCTCCGGAACCGATTGGATTGGCTCCGTGAGCAAAAGTGGAGGAGTTAAACTGAGAATGCTCAGCGGAGTCGAGCTAACCACTCCTCATGATTAGCCAAGATAGAGAGATCTTGATTTATCTATGCTTGTGTCTGTCTCTATGATCCGGCCGTATGGGCTGTCGCGATAGTATGAAGAAGTCAGAAGCATGAACGTGTGATAAGATGGAAATTGCTGCATCACAGCCACATATAAAACATATATCACACGTACAAAATTTGAAAAGTATATCATTATTTGTGTTGAAAATTTAAATTTAAATTTAAATTCTTTTATTATTTTAATATTATCGGAAAAACTACATATTTTAATAATAATGTGTAATAATTTAATAATAATGTGTAATTTTAATAATAATGTGTAACATAAAACTAAATATTTTGTTGAATGTACAAGTTTTTATATACGTTCTCAATAATAATTTTCTTTTCTTTTTCTCTTTCGCACTTTTCTAGTTAAAAAAAAAAAGAGCCATTTTTACAAAACTTCTACGTACAAACGCAATTTTCGCATGAAATTTTCACATCAATCTGTCAAAAGACGGGATTTTCATCAGTTCTGTCATCTTGATTTTTCCAAGCACGTACGGATTCAAGGAATTCAGACGTTCCCATGCAGAGCGACATGCATGCGCATTTTCCTCCGTCTCTTTCATTCTCTTTCACTCCTTCCTTCTTTTTCTCTCCTCCCTTCTTTTTCTCTCCTCAATGTCCCAAGAACGGCGGCACGAGTGGCTAGATTGAAATCGTGGACGATCCATTCACGTATACGACGGCCAGTGGCTGTGTGTGCCGGTTCGATCGGCACGAACGACGGCATGGATGAGTACGGCGCCTGATTAGATTAAGCCGTACGTACGTACGTACGCCGCGCCAAGTAGTTACGCGAACAAATTACGAAGGAATTCGACGTACACAGATATTTACTTCGCCACCGATAATGTCGATAATTGAATCGACGCGATTATTGGCGCGATTATTGTCGTATAAATATTATAATCAAAACACGCAACAGCGCGACATTTTATTTAATATCTCGTTTTGAATTAACAGCAGATGTTGAGATTACTTTTTGTTTTTAAACTGCTGATTTAATTACACGCGATATAATAATTTTATCGTTTTCTTCGTGCGTGCTATT
This sequence comes from Pseudomyrmex cubaensis, assembly GCA_014825685.1. Taxonomy (NCBI): domain Eukaryota; kingdom Metazoa; phylum Arthropoda; class Insecta; order Hymenoptera; family Formicidae; genus Pseudomyrmex; species Pseudomyrmex cubaensis. The sequence goes on along the minus strand of QVOA01017939.1, from coordinate 60,691 downwards.
TATCGGAAACCAATCTAATAATTTGTTTCCGATATTATTGTACACCGAATCATTCATTATTTTAATTACACACTTCTCTCTCGGAGACGCGCCAGAATTATAAAACTGAATTATCTGGAAATTCTTGCCAATTTTATGCAAAAAAACAGAAATTTGTTTTGAATCGCGATTGCACTTCTCGTGAAAACAAGGTGACCCAAATATCGGAGGCTCAATGGTTCGGCTGCACAAAAGCTCACTTTGTTTTCGTTGCGACGTCTGGAGGTCCGTTCGATACTTAAGCCCGAAAAACGGTATCGAATCGTCGAAGGCTTTTTTCACGCGAATTAACCGGCGCCAAGATGGCTGCGTCGTTGGTGGATGGAGAAAAATCGCCGGAAAGAAAAACAAGCACATTTGCATCTGACCTTTTCCTTCGCGAAAACGCGTGTTGAGGATACAGCAGTGGGGACGAAAGGAATTGAGAAGAAGAAGAATCGAGTGGAAATAAAGAGGATAGAGTTCCCGCTAATAGCGAACAGGCAGTCTCGTTAGAGCAAAGCCTGCGATCTAATTTCCAACTAATGAAACAGATCGACTGTTACGTAACGTCGTAATTATCACTTAATGACGTCACTCTTATTAAATATTAATATCGCAACGCAGTTTTACAATTACAAAAGCATTACTGTAAGGTGCGTATAAACAAATCGGTTTGCGTATGAAAACAGATATATATTTTTGCATTCTCCATTCCTCCCTCCGGCTCTCTCGTAGAGATCTCGAAATCTGCACTAAAATTGTAATTAATCACGCGTCATCGAGTGATATGTCCAAAAAAACGTTAATGAACGTCATTGTTACCTCAAAACTGTATAACGCAAAATCATCCGCCTATTTACTGCGAATGAATTAATGAAGAATTTTAATATATTCTTTCTCTCGTCGGAAAAAACGCATCAAATATTAACAGATGTGATTTATGTGCGAGGAAAACGCGCGGCGCAAAGACAAGCGGCAAACAATTTGCGTCAATGTATAAATAAATTATCGTTTTAATTACGGAAGGTTATATAGAAATGAAAACATTGCACGTCACGTTTCGCGCGCAATAATAATAAACTCGGCGTTGTCAATTAGTAACGGATTATCGAGTCGCGGGGAAAAATTGATTCAATTTACGCGAACTCCGCGAGAACGGGAGAAGCTCCGAGCTTTATCTCGCAAAATCCCGATAATTTTAGTAAAGGTCGCGCCATTTTTCTGTCTCCGTTCTGACCGAGCGCGCGAGCGTACCGGACATGAATAAATGTAAGAACCGTACAAATCTTTTCGTGCCGCAGCAAATCTTCGCGGGCGGACCGCACGCGCGCGCGCTTCTCTCTTCCCGGCTACCTCGCAATAACACTAAAAGTTCTCGCGTTTATGTTGGCATTAACTTTGAGTAATTCGAGAAGTTCTTATCTCGCGCGCGGTATACGAACGCCCCCCCTGCACACGTTGTATCGCGCCGCCCTGTAGGTACATGGTGCGTAACCAGACGACGACGACGGGGTGCGAGCGCGCAAGAAAAGCCGAGACGCTTGCAGTGTTTCGCAAATTAATGCCTTTACCAGGAAAACAAATTTTCAGAACTATACAACGCGCGAGGAGTTTCCCGATCTTGCAATTAGGTCTCGCGGTAGTCTCGATGGAATTTCCGGCGCGCTGTTGGAATTAAACTGTTCTTACCCGCCCGTCGGAATTTATCTCGGCCGACGGTAGTCGTTGAAAATTAGTTGCAAGTCTCTCTATCGCAAGGCGCAATCATTTCTGTAATTAATTCGAGAAGATCAACAGAAACTACGCGCTACCGTTTTCGACGGAGGCAATTCACAATCGGCATTGTTCTTTCCCGAGTGGAATAAAATATTTATTAATATTATCGACATATTCATATTTTACAGAATGGCATAATTGTTTCTAAGCTTGTTTGAAGAATCTAAAATCAAAAAGTGTTCATAAAAATAAAGAAAATAAACGCAAACATTGAAAGAAATGTTGAGTATGTGAAAGGAGAAAGTACTTAGTTCGCGACGAAGAAATTGAAACATCTTCGAAAAATTTAAACAATCAGACTAACGATGAGAGTTTTATTTGCCACCGTGATATTTAAGAGAGAGAGAAAGAGAGAGATAGAGAGAGAGCCGAGCGTCGTCCTCGCAATTTCATCCATCGATTATTGTTCCGTGCGCTAATCAAAACACGACTCGTCTCTTTGTACCGAATGCATCCGCGCGTTGTGTATACGCGGAAAATCCAATCGCATGTACGTAGGTACTGTTATTGGTAAACGATGTGGGGTGATCTCGGGTGCCGAAGGAACAACGGGCGTAAAATAAATGGACACCGTGGAGACACACAGACGACGAGACATTTATGGTATTGTTTTGAATGCACGGCCGGCGGTGTGTATTTGCGCGCGCGTATCTCCACGGCCAAACACATATCTCGAAGCGATGAAGATAAATTCGCATATTTTATATAACGCATTCTCGATATTTATCAGTTCGGTAAAAGATAATTTCACCGAACAATAATATTATTGTATTATTTTATTATTTATTGTATTATTTACAAAATACGAGGTACGAAATCGACAATATTCAGTCGCGTTTCTTTTTTTTTTTTTTATTTGATCCGATCTCGATTGAGTCGCGACGATACTGTATATAGTAAGAGGTATATACATCCCGTAATATTTTAATACAAACTAATACGTAGGCGGAAGTTCCGTCGTCGCCTTGCTCGCTGATATCCGGATCGATTCGTCGAAAATAAAACAGAGTTGAAGAAAAAAAACCCGTTTACGTCAATGCATTCACATTTCTGGTATATTTAATCGAATTCATGTTGATTAAACGTTAGGAATTACAAGCGTGAGAAAATATTTTCGTACGCAAAGCAAACATGGAGGTGAATAAAGCATGTAAATTTGTTCGCAAGCTGGTGCGGTGTTCAAACGCCGGGAAGAGACGGAACTGATGAAACGCACAGCGCGCGCGCATTTACCGAGCCGATATTTATCGAGAGACAATCTCGTATTAAATTTAACATCGTATATACGGTTTGGAGAACAAGTGCCCGACGTAGTCTTCTCAAAGATGCGAATACTCGTTAAAGCCTTCTTCAAAGAGCCGACCGCACACGTACATATATCTCGAAACCGTTCGATTCGGCACAATTATAGTTCCGCGGTGTGCTTTGACACGAGTGCATTTCAAAGGCAGCAAATTAGGAGCAAACCAACGTGCCATTAATAGTCACTGATCCGCTATAGAATATACGTTCGGTGAAATGGATCTATTATTATTTGCAAATTTCGATTTCCGATTTTCAGTCAAACTCATAGGCTATCGAATATGCGGTATTCAATAGACGTCACACTTTTATTGTCAGTTATTTTAATACGACATAATTTAAATGTAATTATATCAAATGTTCGGCATTTATAAATATACATGTGCTTTATTTTAGACATTCGCGAAGTAATAATGCAACTAAACCGTCGTCGTATTAAACTATAATTTACGAATAAAAAGTTATGATGTAATTTGAACTAAACGGAAGGGGAGAGGGGAAGAAAGACATATATATCTCGCGGAGATGATTTTACAATCAAATATACATACATATATATATATATATAATGTTTCAATAATCAGAGCTAATTTGTGTTACACTTAAAATTATAAATGAGACAAATTGTCAGGAACAAAAAAACCGATGCTTCTTCGATTTCTATCTCCTCGTATGTACAAGAAACTGTTACACTTTCAAGACTTGTAAAATTTTCAGAATAATGAAACACCACTCTTTTCTTCTCCAATTAAATAAATCCGACTAATTTAATCTCCAATTAAAATTAAAAAAAAATGTATTCTCCTTCGTCCTACGCGCATATGTACACATGCGCGCGGAGAGCGGAAGAAGAGTAATAAACTGAGGCTTTATCCCGGCTTGTAGAAAAACAATTTCATGTGGGTGGTAGGTGCTCGATCCTGATTACAATACAAGCATAACACTATGCGCTTACTATGAATGGCTCGTTTCGAGGAAACGGTTGTCGACCGGAGGTTCGAATCGATAAGTCGATTTGAATATAGCCGGTTATGTGTTACGCACTGTGCACTGTGTGTTGTACACCTACAATTGAGCGTGTGTAAAGCGCTTGACTATTTTAAAATCTGTCGATTTGCCGTTACATGAACTATATACACAGTATAGCTTTATATCCAACACAATATCTCTCGAATACAAAAATGATATGTGTATATTTTGACAGGATTTTACAAAACAGGGCAATTTCAATTTTGCCTCACTTTCGAACCTTCCGAAATGAGATTCTTGTCGTATCTCGCTTAAACACCGAGCTGTCTCAGCTTTTTTCGTCGTCGGCACGATCATCACCGATAATCTCACGTATCGAGGCCACGGTCCGCGCTCCGATATTTCGAGGACGACCCTGAACGCGGGTCACCAAGGATAAGCTTCTCGATAACTTCGCTTCCGTGGTCAATCCTTTAAAGCAAACGTGCGGAAGTATATCCCACCGATCCTTTTCGCAATTCTTGGCTCTTCGGCGCGCAATACCCGAAGCGCGTTTATCCGCGTTCTTTCGCTTCTCTATTTTCTTCCTCTTATTTCACCTCTCTCTCCCCCGATTGTCACAGCCTGCGGGGGCGAGAATTCGGGCGAAATTAAATCCCTTGGATCTCTTCTCTTCCTCTCTCTTCCCCCCATTCTCCGATTTCACCGGATATCAGAATAAATCTACCGGTAATCAAATGACAGATTTCCGATCGTTCTCCATATTTTTTAATGAATCTGATCCGAAACGTTCTCCGCAGGCTGAGAGCGTAACGGGGGCGCGTTACGGGGACGCAATTGAATTTGCACAGATCTCTCGAATGCACGCTCGAGCAGGTCGTGTGCAGAGAGGGATGGCAATTGGATCGAAAGGTCTTCAACACATACGGCAGACTCGTTTCCGCGGTTCTATCTGTCGACCCAAATCCAAACGGACGTTGTGCGACTGCGTATAGGCTACACATTCGCCGCGCGCACAGCAAAATTCCGCGATTAATTTTATATCACGATTACGCTTTTCCCGTCGTAGAGCAAAACTCGAACACGACCCGTATTTTGCTGTCGTAATTGTTCATTTTGCGTGGTATTTTTGACGTATTTAATGAGGAACAATTTCATTATCCCGATCACTCGAGATTTCACCCGTCTCGGGACAATGCTCCTGATATTTTCGCAAGCACGCGCGGCAATAATCGCGCATATATACGGCATTTCCAGGCAATTAGTAACTCGAAAATGATGTGCAATTAACATTACGAGATCTCTGTTTACGACCGAATGAATTTTGTCAAAGATGAAATTGCTCCGGTCGTTGCATTCCGTCGCGCTTTCCCTCCTCCCTTTGCAAGATAGCCGAATGCTAATTAGTCTCATTTTCCGTCCCCGTGATTGTTCTCCACGGCTTTTACCCTTTACAACTCGAAGGAGAGAAAATTTTACGTCATCCGTCAGGTGCATAAAACGCATATTATACGGCAGCACGACGCAAAAAACGCAAAGATGTTCGTTCACGAAGACGGCAATCGCGCGAGTAGTCGATTGTTTCCCCGACGCGAACAATCTTTTTTTTGGTTCGCTACACATATCATTACGTTTACCTCGCTCGCAATGCAAAGAAAAATAGATTTGCATATAAAGTGACTAATTCATCACGTCCGTCGCGAACCAGCCATGGCTTCACCTTCCTAATCGATTTCAGGTCATCGCGTTCTAGATCATCCACTTTAGCATTCATTTCAGAGGCAGAGATTTTTTATTTTTTATTATTAACCGCTTTATCTTGCACAACGCATGCGCGCTACATTTTTATAACAAGACTACATAGCGTGTCACACACAGTCATCCGTAGGAAATGACCACTTGCCATTTTTTTGCATGGAAAAATTGCAAATTTTTGAACGAGAAAATTTTTCATGTCGAATGAAATGCAGACAAAAAATAAATCCCAGATAACTTTGGCAATGTGGCCCCGTTCTACTTTTTCGCTGAACAATCTCGTAGCGCGTTTTACGCGCGCCTCTTTAAACTGATAAACCGCCGGACTAACGAATCGAGAGGAAAAAGAATTGAAGACACAAAAAAGAAAAGTACCACGCCGGAACCCGACGAGGTATAAAAGTAGCCGGGAGTCTAGATGAGGAGATAGCGGAAAGTAGGAGCACGAGAGGGAGGGAGAGAAAGAAGGGGTAAGAAGAAACAGATTCCCGGCGCCACGACGGCGACTTCCTTCGTGCGCTGCCACGAAAAGTCGAAGGCGCATTAAACTTTGGCAAGCTCGCCAGTGTAACATCACCACTTTCGCTATGTCGGCATTGGTTGCCTCACGAAGCGGAAGGAAGCGCCAGGATTAATGAACAGTTTCGCGAGCCCGAAGAACTTTAAATGGACAATATTTAGCGATAATGCACTGCCAAAATGGGACCTTTTCAAATTTCAAACTTCCTCAATTAACTTCGTTCTATTTTAACAAGCGCAAATTTTAATGAATCTTTTTATTTTTATCTTTTAATAAAATATTAATCAGCCAACGTGCTAATGAGAGAGAAAGAGAGTTTGTGCTATTTTGCGTTTCAAATATTAAGTACCGTTTTACACACGAGGTTTTTCGCATCCGAATCCGAGTGTTGTTTTAATCCTCTTTTATTCTTTCGTTTTTGAGCGGTCGAAATAATTAAAATAAATTATAGCCTTCGTCGAGAAAAAAAAAGACGATTTTATCTTTCGTTACTGGCAAATCTTCGGAACGAAAGTCTGTTAATGTTGGATATATTCAGATCTGACAAAGAAAAATATGTGCGCCACGAGCTATCTGTAGAATGTACATCAATCACGGCTTGTAACACTCTTTCGGATTTCGTGACTCTTGATGGCGTAGCGGTTGTGTGACCCTTCCGTCGTGCGCCGACAACAATCTTGTTCCCTCGACGACGAAGTCGTCTGATATGGCGCGCGGGGTAATTCCGCGGCAGGCCGCACACATCGGACTTGAATGAGGATGTCTCGGACGAGACGTTGGTTCGAGGGATCGCGGAAAACGAAATTTCCCGAAGGACACAGCTTTTATCGCTCTCGACTGTCATCGATATGACCGAGAAAGCAGGCACGTTTTGCAAAGTATTCTTTCAAAAACTCGTATAAGACAGAGCAGTGAGAACAAAAACCACGCGATAATTGACATATTTTTCAATAATAGACATTTTAATCTATGCACTTTGCTGTGATTGCTCTTGTATCCGTTTTATGCGATAACAATGCAAACGCGGCACTATTCTCTTCAGAAATAATCAAGCTTTATAATGAGATAAACGTTAATTAAATCTGAAACTTTTACGCTCGCTATGTCAATGGGCACTCAGATACCAATAAATTTGCATTGTTCTCTTAATGTTTTATCTCCGAATAACTAAAACTAAATAAATTGAAAAACTATAATAAACTAAATAAATTGATAAATAGTATACATAATAAAAAATAAATATAATAAAAAATAGTATGTAAGATATAATTGTGATGTAAGAAAAAATACGAGGTTTCAAATAGAGATGGAATACATATCAAAAGTTTACAGTACTGCGTGCCAAAGGTTTTATATGACAACACTAGTGCTCGTTCATCAATTGCGACGTACCTGCGACAGGTGTCACGAATGGAAGGAGTAAATTCGTGGGCCAATATCCTGAATATCCCATCAAGCGAAGCAATCAGGCGATTGGCGAACGTCTATCAAGAGGAGTATGGAAATTGCCTAGTTCTCTGTCACGTGACATAGTGTTTCGGTGTCTGATACCGGGGTCGAAGGAATCAATGTTCACGCGTGCCTCGGACTTCGACTTACGTAACACAAGCGCTGGCTTATACGTGTTGCACGTGTAAGCCAGCATTCGCGGCATCCTGACACGAGTATCGAGATCCTCGCATCGCTCCCCAAAGATGCTTTCATGTTGTTGTGATGGCACGTCAAGAAGGGGAATAGGCACGGCTCAAATAATTAATAACGACGACTGTCATTAAAGCGATGGCTAATTTCGACAATTCGACGATAGCTCGTGAGCAAACATGTTTTTTTTTTTTTTTTCAGATAAAATTAAATCGATTAAATCCCCAAAGAAGATGACGCGAACAATAATACCTAATTTTTAACGCGGCATGAATCGCGAATTTTTTTTTTTTTTTAGCGCGCGTTGCACAAAAGCGCGATTACGCAGCAAATGATTCATCAAGTTTCAAAAGAACGAAATATTATCTTCTCTCGAACTGTATCGCGAAAATTATAACGCGCTCTTTGATTGTTATCGGGCTTTTCATTCGCTCGAACGCGGACCGAACGTAATAATGCATAAGGAACCACGCAGCAGGTCTCACAATGCCGACTGAACCACAATACATCGCATTGTTGACCCTCGCGGAGACCATTGGTCCGTTTCGGATCCGTAGCGTGCTCGGGACGTTTACTTGCCGCGCAAACGAACGCAAAGATTCGAGTGTGTACGAATTTCAGAAAGTGACAAAATAATTCACCGGCAGTTGTAATTTCGCGACGTATTTTACGACAGAAAAAGATAAATTTTCTCATTATCAATTAATTATCTGCGGTTACGAGGTCAGATCTTTAATATTACTTATCATAAAATTATTCTTTTTTTTCACCATTTTATCTCTAATAATTAAATTAAATTACGTCATTCTACCTCTCATAATAATTGATTGCGACAGATTAAATACATGCCCCTCTTTTAACGTGTATATTACATTGAAATAAATTCAAATAATTTTCTTATTATGGCAACTGTGTTGCGATAAAATTTACGTTATTTCTGCAGGTCGATATTATTGTAAACATGACGTAGGTATCAATAACGATTCAAAGTTTTTATTAAAACATCGCCAGCACACACAGCAATTTCAGTTACATTTGCTATCTAACGCTCCTCGTCGAACCCCCTCAGGCTGCCATAAAATCATGATCAACCCCTCCGGACTATCGGAGAAGTAGGTCAAAAACTGAGCGCAATGTGTGAAAATAAAAAACCTAGGTTTTGTGAAAAATGCGAGAGCTCAATTTAGCGCGAGGAAGATACGTAATGATACGTTCTTTCATACTTGTCTGTCCGTTTTTCGTTCTTTATAGTTATCTTGCGACGTCGATTCTCAGTAGTAGTCATTACACGCATTTCGCGAACTTGCTGCGAACAACTACTAGCGCGCGGCATAGTTTGTTCAGGAAATACAGCAAGAGAGCTGATCGCGTTGCGAGAAACGCGGAATGTAAGTTCTCGCGCAGTCACGGGAGGGCACGAAAGAGACAGAGGCAACCTCCGGCGCATTATGGGTCCGAGCACTGTCAGTCGCACCTTCCGGCTGCACCCGATTCGACGACGTCTACAATTTCCGGCAGACATCGCGCTCCTTGGCGCCAACGCCTGCGTTTCCCTCCCGCGTCTCGCATCCAGCGACACGTCGTGCGCAAACGGTTGTACGCAATCGTGCTGTAATAATCCGTAAAGCCGAATTGACAGGAGATGCTGGTGGTCTAGCTAGCGTATCCTAGCGACGTCGCTAACAGTGAGGGAGACGGGAACAAGAGAGAGAGAGAGAGAGAGAGAGAGAGAAAGAGAGAAGGAGAACGCGATACGCTTTGACCTGCCTCGTGATCGCAAACTTTCAAGCTTCGCGTTCGATATCTCCAAGTATTATCTGCGAAATATGGTCGCAAGCTTTGTTTCCGCTTTCGAAATTTCAAAGCGACGTGTAAACTTCTTAGACTTGACATGAGTTTTCGATGAAATTAAAAAATATTGAGTTGCGTTAGCAATATTTTCTTTTTTTACTGCAAGTAGAAAATAGATTTTTGATTTGTATTTTCAAACGTGACAAATGTGTAAAAAAAATTATTGTGATATCGTTTCAAGAATGAGTATTCAAGCACGAGATACGACCGCTCGTCGCATTGGATCTGTTCATAACTGACCGAAACAGATATAGGAATTAACTGCGCGCTATTAGCTGCGAGTTTAAATTGACAGAAGACGACGTCTGCTAAGAGCAGAACCGGTTCTGTCAACGTCGTGGTAGCGTACCGGTGCGACGATCGATGAATCATTAACGTACCGACACATGTCACATCGCCCGTAGACGGGAACCCTTTGTCCGTTGCTTAATTGAAAGTCATCAGTGGCTAATAGGGGGATCGATCACAGCGCAAGACTCATTTGACAAGCCCACGGTAACGGACGAGATCGTCACTTCTTAGTATAAATGCAATAATTATTTTGATCGATAATTCGCAACAAAATACATCGCTCGTGTATTTACGAATTTTATTATTGTAACTTCAAAACGTGATTATGTTTAATAAGTTAATATGCCATTGTGTGCAATAAACTGGTAATACACCCGTTATATTATTTTCGCGATATTGCACGATCAATTATTTACACGTCAATATCTAATTACACAAATCGTTTAAATAATATGTAAAGTACGACTCCGCGCAACGCAGTAAAACATATTTTTCTCCGAAATATTAATTTGTTATATCTTATCGCGCGCCTCTCCGATTCGAAACGAATGAATAAATGAGCGCGCAAAGATTTCGCGCGCGAAGACGACTTCACAAAAGCAGGAAAATAATCAATTCTGCAAATGCATCGCGTAAGAGAAAGTCCGTGTTTCCGCGCGCGCCGGGCGAAAAGCGCTGTTCTCTCGCGCGTCTCGCTACTTTTACTGCGATGCAACTTAAAAAGCACGTACGGACGGAATCTAGCTCGTTTCTACGTGCTTGAATTACGAGACGTAGACTCGCGGCCTCTCTCTCGGCCCGAGTCGTTGAACCTGTCGAGAGAGGCAACTCCAAGAGAGATCGCAGTAAGTGAATCGATATAACGCGCATTATCAGCGACTTAGATCGTGTCTCGTTTTGCGCAATATTCGCTACTTCATCTCATTTTTCGCGCTATCTCTTATACGGCGTTTGTAATGTTTCTTCGCGAGAAGATATTTAATTTAGAATTTACTGCGGGTTCGCGCGCGCGTACGCTCGTAATATTGTTAAGATTTTCAATTCAATGTATTTCATCTGGCGTAAAATTAATTACGCTATCTCTCTTCTCAACTTCTATTCGATTCTCGTCACGATATTCCGCGGGGTATCATCGAGTTACCTCGCCTTACTCACCTCGTGACGTAATTGTTTTCCCTCTGCTTTCGCGAGTGAAACACGGGGAATACATGGCGCCGCGCGACATTCGTCCCGTTTTCTCTCCTTCCCTGACCTCCATCGCGGAGTAGAGTAATCCTCTCGAAAAGGAGACGCTCCGGCGCCAGACATCCACAGACAGATATAACATACGTACGTATCCGCGGGCGCGCGCCCGGATTGTCCCTCCATAAACTCGAGGAGATGCTGAGCAATCACATCGTCGAAGACAAACGGCCAGGAATTTTAACCCCGCGATTACACTACATCTATCTCGCCGCTGTCTCGTGTTCCAACTACAAGAATGTCTATGACTCCGGAATGGGAGTGTGCTGTCTCCAATGGAGATTTCGTCGCTGCGACAAACACGCGAGTGTCTTCAACGATCGATGAGGCGACGCGACGACGTTTCCGCTCTCTCTTTCTCGCAAGAGTTCGAACAATTTGCGGCAGACCAAAATCCGTGAATTTTCGCGGATCATCATCGCGATGTACAACGAGTAAAATTTATCAAAAGTTTTTTTTTCTTTCAACGAGCTTCTCAAACGATCGGAAGTAATTGTGCCGAGACCTACATCGTCGGACAAGGAAGCGATCGCCGCCGGTGCGGCACGAGGCCGGTGCAAAAAATGGGCGGTTGAAATTATACCGCATGATTAATGGAATGGGTCACGATTTTCGTGGTGTACAGGTATGTACTACGGAATCTTCGGGGGGGCGTCGCGACGCGACGGAGGGGAACGCGAGCGGCGTCTCAAAACGAGCTGGATGGGCATCTTGTCGTGTGAGAGGCGCGCCCTCGTCTTCTCATTTGAATAAGACGGCAGTTAGTTGTGTTTACCGTGTACAGAGAAGAGAGAAAGAAAAAGAGAGAGAGAAAGAGAGAAGGATGAGAGATGAGAGAGGTAAAAGCGGGGCTGACAAACGATTACAAATCGTCCCGGTGACAAATCGCCAGGCATTACTACTCGCGCACTTTTAGCGCGGCTGGCTGGCTACGTAACGCCCCATCCACTTCAGCCCGTCGTCGTGTTGCTCACGTGAGCCGCACGATGAAGCGCGTCGACGACGATGTGTCCAATCGAATGAAATGAATACGCGAACGACGTGCCTGCACCTTGTCCACGTCACTTTTGCGAAGACGGGCGAGAAACAGCGTTTAGCGCTTTACGATGACGTAAACTACGATTAGAAACATCAATAAAATAACGTGATTGTGCGATAAAAATTTTATTTAATCATTTATCTTTTTTTTTTTTTTTTTTTTTTTTTTTTTTAGCTTGAAAGCGCAGCATTGAAAGTGTATAAACATCATAAAGAAAAAACATTCAAATGAAAATGTTAAATTACATAAGTCTCAATGCTCCACAGAAGCATATCTTTATATTCAAGTTTTCCATCGTATCTCGACCGAGGATCGCTTACAATTTCTCGAGCGCAATTCGTTGGAGTGAAAGCGCTTTTTGTGCCGACAGATAACCTGATAGATGCGTCATGATATGCAAACGCGAATATTCACGTGCCGTGTAGTACGCGAACATTTTTCGCGATGTCCGTTGATGCTCGTTTTGTTACATTGACATATACTATCTACGTGAAAGCGAGAGAGAAAGAGAGAGAGAGAGAGAGAGAGAGAGAGGAGAAGAGAGAAAAAGAGAAAAAGAGAGACATCGCTCACGATACGTTTAACAGAATGGTTGAATGCGTGATATCTGTATGGATATGCATGTTTCGTCTATATGCGAATGTTAAAGCTACAATAACACATGCAATACACATCCGTGTACATAAACTCATTGTTATTATGCGCGATTATTGCAATTTCCAGAACTCATTAATGTTATTATCGATGATAATATCAACACTTGTACCGAAGAATAATTATTACTGTTGTTCGGCCACATAATTATACTTATTATTAAAATATTACATTTTTCGGCAATATTATTACACAATCTTCCTTCGTGAATAAATTCGAAAATATCAAATAATTTCTGTTACGCGTCTTGCATTATAATCGTATTAACTTTTTTTTTAATGTAACTCGCTCATTTAATGCGGCAAAGTTCGTTTATTTTTATTTCAATGATAATATCCACGAAGCTTTGCGGAACGCGCGAGACATCGACCTCTGACGGGGTCATGTAACTCCCCGAGGTAGCCATCGTGGCGCCTAAAAGAGCGATTCCGACGCCAGCGGAGTCTGGGATAAAGGCTGGAGGTTGGTTACATCATCGGATGACGGTGGAAAATTGGCGACGTCTAACCCGGCGTGGTTTTTAAATCGAAAAATCATTTTATTCGTTAAAAAAAAAAAAAAAAACGAAAACTTTAAAACATTGGCTTAAAATGCACGGCTTAAAATGTGATTAAATTTACACGTTTTAGGAACCTTACGTAGAATTCGTAGAAATATGAAAAATAAATTAAAGATATTTTGTAAAAAATATATTTTTCAAAAATCGAGCAAACACATTTTATAATATAATCATTCAGAACGCGTCCTGGGACTACTTTGCTTAAAAAGCAAAGTTTCTTTTAAACTCCGAGGTAATCTCAAAATGCGCGGTTTATCTTATCTTTTGCTCTTCCGACACCGAGGTACGGCTCGCGAGGACAATCGTGATTTACGTTTTGATTTAGGTTCGTACTGGATTAAGGTAGCGCGTCTTGCTGAAACCGTTTTGTCAGATTTATTGGACTTTCTCCTGAATGAGGAAATGGAAACGGAAAAAAAGCAAAAAAACAAAAAAGAATACATGAATGTGAATTTTGAATTGAAGCGGGAATGTAAAATTCTCAGCGCAAATTATACGTGTAACGCGTTGATATAAAAAATCGAGAGATATTATGTAAGTTATGTGCACACTTTCCTTTAGAGGAAGAAAAAACTAAGATAACCGCTCTCGTTCGCTGAATAGTTGAAAAAAAATCTCAAATAAGCATCACCGATGATCTCTCGGCCGATGTCAATAATTCATGATTCGAGTTAACCGGTGTATAAAGAGCACGCTTTGTGGAATTCAATAATGCACTTTCAGTGACAGGAAATATCGGTCGGCACGAATACTGAATTTATCATCACCTGCCATTACGAAACCGTACCGGATAATTTTGACTGGCAGCTGTTGGGTGTTATATACATTATTATACATATATTGTTATTGTAATCGATGCGCATTTTTTTATTAGGTAATTTAAAAAAGTTTAAGTCCAAAATGTACACAACACTGCTCCACGTAATATTAATAGTTTTTGAAAATTATACATAATGTGGATACATGCAAAAATCTTGTATGTAATGTGAATAAAATTTTTTTAAATACACTGTCAAAATATCTAGAAAACTAACCAGATTTTATTATGTTGCAAAATTCACGAGTAGCCTGAGGCTGTGGAAACTGAATATCGAGAAAATTTTCCGGTTTTAACCCCATTCTGTTTCTTCCTCCTTCCTCTCTTTTTCTCTCTCTCTCTCTCTCTCGCACTACGTTTAATTCGTTCGAGTTTACGGAAAACCACTCGACTGATGTCCGCTATTGTTCGTCCGACGCTCTTGTTAATAAACTTCCTCTCAAAATTCTAAAACCAATACAATCGCCAAATTAAATTTCATCTACATTTAACGGGAGGTCCCTATTTGCATTCTGCTTCCGCGATGTTTTATCGAATAATGAAATTTATTAACACGAAATTATTACACGAGAAAACTTTGGTCGGATATGGAACGGGGGTCGAACCGAAATACACGTAACGTATGTATGGTTGACGCTAGAATGTGTACGCGTGTTGAAAAGCTTAATTAATCATTAACAAGTTGTTAATTATTTAGCGGAGAACGTGTATGTAAAGCAAATGAGTTATACATCGGGCGAGAAAGCCGCGTGTGTGCGATAAAATCGATTGTCGCGTTTGCCGTGGTGATACCGCAACCGCATGCAGTACAATAACATTCGTAATATTAATCTGTCACAGATAAAATATGAAAACTACGCTCGAGTACATCGAGCTCGTTGTGCGCGAGCTTCAAAGATATTAAAAAAAAAAAACAATCTCGTCGAAATCGTCGCGTCACCATTTTATATCGCTCTTCACAAACAACATCTATTTGCGATATCTCTTTATTTCTTAAAGACTGTCATTATTATTTCTCGTCGTCCCGAACTTCTTCGTAAGAAAAAAAAAAAGCGATATCGATTGTTCTTCAATATCCTCGAAGATATCTTAGAGAAGAGCAGTAATATTTATATTATAATAGAATCCCGTTATCTCCGCGAATTCTTTTTGTTTTTATATGAAAAGAGAGAGAGAGAGAGAGTCACGGGAGTGTCAGTTTCCGATAATAAAATCGTTCTTATCTATCTTGCTTACTGTATGGGCTGAAGGGAATAGCTGCTGCTACAAAAACGACGTCTCCTCGCAAGGTGGGATGGTAGCAGATGTTGCGCTTGGCTTAAGAAAGCACGGCTGACACGTAAATCGAATTCGCTCGGGTCATGATAATTTATCGTTCCCTTTTCGCCTCGCTTCCGCCGACTCGTTGAGCGCGACGAGAGAAAATCATCCGCGACTCTTTGACGCATTTAATTAGCGGCTACATACATGTGTGTATGCACATGCTGTTGCTACAGTAAGTTACACTTAACGAGATGCACGAAACAATGAATCTTCTTTAAAACTGTTTGAGATATTTAGAACACAATAAATTTTTCGAATGTGTAAAATCAGTCAAACAACAGAAAATACAGTAAAAAAAAATCTAGATATCATCGATGCAATACGATTACAAATACACTCTGATTCGATTGATTTCCGCGACAAACGATAACTACGTTTGCACGTTGCAGCGTCGAAATGGCTTTTGGTATTATCAGCCGCAATAAAATAAATCTGCAAGGGAAACGCAAAATCGAAGTTTACTTGCGGCATGAATAGCGCTAGTTAGCGGAACGCAGCACGTAGGCTACGTACTTTCGGTGTATTTTACATTTGTGAGAAAATTAAGCGCGCATTGTGCAAAAACGACCGATGCGCCGCTTGCGTGGGCCAAACAAGCGGAATTATAAATATACATATTTTTTTTTTTTTTTTTTTACATAGATCGAACGCGCGTTTCCGTCACGCGCGTGCCTTTGCGAACTAATGAGCGAGTGCCGATTGCGATAAAAGCGTCGCGATGCCAAGCAGGATGGAGGAGCCATATTGCAGTTGCATATATATGGAAAGTTGGTTAATTAACGCCCGGCACTTGTATCGCCAGATGTGCATTGGAGTTTTATGCTCTCTCGGTTTGGAATATAAACCGTATAAATACAACGCACACACACATACGGAATACTTCGCGTGACGTTACTGCACGTGTGTATAAGCGTCTAACATTTATGTTCAATATAAATACAATTGTTTACAGAAAATAAAAAGTGTAAAATTTGCACGCTTCTTTGCTCAGTAAAAATGCAAAAGTTACGCAGTTTAAAATACAACCATTCTTCTCATCAGTATTTAAATAATGAACAGCGAGATGTTATAAATTTCTGTTTCTTTTGTAACTGAATTTGTTTCATCTCAAAGAAGTGTGTAAAAATATCATTTTTCGTTTTAAAATACGCACGGAAAAGTGTGAATTATTAATCGCGGTCAAAGCTTTTTATAATAAAATAAAGTCCAAACGTTCATAGTTCAAATGCATACGCGAACGTTTTCGGAATGGTCGTTACATACATATTGTATATCTATGAATGGATCGATTCAATCTGTCCGCGATGCCATAGGAATAAATTTTTACAATGAGATGTATAACACCGTCTCCATATCGCCTAATTGATAGATTGCAAGAAGCATGAATTATAACATGATGTTATGCATTTTCCCCCGGTGATTTCCATCATTGCTGATCTGCTGATAATGACGTGCAACGTGTCGAGAGGACCGAATTCCAATACGTTGCCATTACATCGAAACTAACTCGATTTAATGCAGTGCCACGGTTTGGAAATTCGTTCTGAACGCGAGTAATAACCTTAATAACGCACACAAAATACCGTCACGATTGACTGACACAGTTTCAAACATATTTCCATAAAAGAGAAACGTGATTGCGCATACAATATATATTGTTTCTTATTTATATCGTATTAAACGCCGCAACAATATATTGAAAATAGAAAACAAACAAATATGTACGATGATAACTAAATCAATACGACTTTAATTATCTTATTTCGAATGCTATAATTTCATTGGAAATTTCCAAGACTAGAATTCATGCTTTCATTGCCCAATTAGTGGCCGGTAAATCGCTGATCTATGCAAATGTAATAAGCATCCTATATATGAATACAACACAAGTACGAATATGGCTTCGTTACTACTGACTATATAGCGAGGATCGATATCAATGGACAATCGTTTTCGAAGCTATCCACTGTAATTATGTGCAAACGGGATAAAGCATTACAGTATGAATATGTATCCAACTGACAATTTGTCAACAAAACAATGTTTCACTTGTCTGAAGAAGGAAATCAATAATAAGAAAAAATCAGAGAATATTTATAATTTAAGAGAAGAGAAAAAAAGAGAGTCATTTCTATAATAATCCTAAAAAATTGTATCGAGTAGTCGTAAAAAATATTTATTACAAATATGTAATGCAATGACCCTCTATTATTTCCATGACATAAAAATTTATTACAAAAATATATCGACCTCGTTCAATCTAAGAGAATAACGTTTACGCTGTAACGATTTAGTGTCTCGTAAAAATGATCGCCCGTGTATGTTTTAAGTTGATATGTACAGCGTCATAAGTCTCTTCCGCGTAGACGATTTGTACGAAGCTCCGAATAACCTTCGTAATAAGATCGCGTGCTCCCTGTGTTGTGGTTAGAAAAGTTTATTCTCAAAAATAATTTTCTAAACGATAATATCAAAATATATCCACACACGCACAAACTTACACACTTGGTGTTTTTTTTAAGTGTTTATTTTAACATTTCTATGATTTACAATGTTTTTTTGTAATTTCAAAATGTGTAACGATTTCAAAATTGTGCATTCATATCACCGCGCAAATCTCGCGTAAAACTCGCCACGTCTCGTTCAAGACACTTCACAATTTTTCGATTAAATCAAAACGACGAGAACCACGGCTCGCGATGTTATTGCGAAGTTGAAAGAACTGGCCGTGCCACACGTGTTAGCGAAGATCTGCGAGTGCCAGAGGAGAACGAAAAAAAAGAGAGAGAGAAATAAGAACAATAATCGCGGAAAATAGCAGCCGTTCATGTTCGCGTGGCCGACCGTAGGTACCGGCACGAAGTTTCGAAGATTTCGACCGAGATTGTCGTAAAGTAGTAGAAAGAATCTGGAACGACAAAATGAGAATATAGAATGCCGACTCTAAAACTGGAACCGCCAGCTTACCGAAGTTGGCTGCGCACAGCGGGAAAATATATCAGTTGTAACCCCGGCAAGTATTACACATGGCAGATCTTAAATCTATCGCGCGCGCGCGATTTTTTTACATTTTACTTCGGCAGATCGGAGAAGAATAATGCAATTTCGCCTGTGTTATCGCGAAACATTATCGCGCAGAACAGTATCAATTTGCAAACAGCATTCGCAATGGGTATATTTGTTTGTTTATTTATCCACTTATTACTGCGACACGTTAGCAAATATAATGTAAAATGCAATGACAATTTATTGTTGTCTTAATAGCAATATATATTATTAATATTAGCGTTATTATAATTAAATACAACGACGCGTAACTTTATTAATTCAGATACATGTAATCATATGTGTTAATTTACACAATCGCACTATTATCGAAGTCAATCATCGAATTGCTACCGGAAAATATGATTGAAAAATTTATACCTAAACAAACATATTGCGACAGACGACAGAGATGTGTGTTTCATATTTTCCTTGATCTCTGAGCAAACCGCCAAAGTTGTTTCAAAGATCAGAAATAAGAACACATGAAGAGCACGCGAAGCAGATCGCGATGCACCATGCGAAAGTTAGTAATGGATGAGAAAGATATCGAAAACAAAAAAATATCGACTTAAAACTTTGCGCGGTTGCCGAGATCTCGACTTTTAATAAAGACTTTACGGCGAACAAATCCCAAAGAATAATATCGTAAAAGTAACCGGGAGGAACGAAAGAAGCGACCGGCCGGCGTCTCGCTACTGCACGGAATTTCCTCGATTTTCCCGCTTCGTAATTATCGATCGTATCCGACGAGGGAGTCGCCGTAAGTAAGGCACGATCGAGTTACCGTAGATTACTGAACTAAGTATAGAGAGGAGACATTCTCCAGACGAGCGTTTAGCGAGTGTTTCAGAAAGCTGCGTTTGTAGAAAAACCGTCGCGTTGTTCGTGGTTCGAGTGGCTCTCAGAACGGAGTCGCAGCGGGATCATAAAGTCGTGTTCAAGCTGTTCTGCGTCAAGTGACACGAACGCTTACAAGCGAAGATTGCAAAAGTCTAAACGAGGTTCTTCTGTTCCGACAATGAATTAAAAGAATTTAAAGAATTTAGAAAGACTCATTAATTAAGTAGTATAAGTAAACGTATGTGTGCACATCTCCGTTTATTTATTTAAAAATTAAAATTAAACTTAATATCTTCTGATTGCTATACAACTATCGTCTGTGAAATGCTCTCTCTGTAAAAAAATATTTTTTCTTATAAAAAATTTTGCTGTACGTGAAGAGAAATGAATAAACATACTTAGAAAAAATTTGTTAAGTATGTACGTCTCTTAGTTTATTATACAAATCAAATGACATCGTTGGTATTATCTAAATGCAAACGAACGAATGCATAAATCTAACGTAAGCTAAAAACCGCGCTGCAGAAAAATGCGAACAATGCCGATGTACAGAAGTGGTACACGAACGAATTTCAGAAGAATAAAGCAAATCAATACGAGGAACGGGATGTGGCCGATTTCTCTCTCCCTCTCTCTCTCTCTCTCTGTCTCTTTCTCTCTGAGATCTGCAGTGCAAATAAAATATTCGGGCCAAGAGAGAAAAACAGAAAAAGAGGAACAGGACTAAAAGGTAGACTGGAAGGCAAAGGAAACGTGGATGCATCCGTAGTCAGCGTGCCAAATGATGACGCTTAGTATTCCACGGGACGATCTGACTTCGCGAGTAACGGCGACCAAGTAACGGAAGTGCCAAGTATCTACGGGAAAACGAAATTGTGTCGCAAAGTGAGATTGGATAACTAGGCGAATAATTAAAGCCGAGAGAGATGCGCGTAGAATAAATCAATTGGTCTTTTCTCCAACAAGCGTAAATAAAAATTTATTTACACATCCGCGATTCTCTCTCTTTTCTTTTTTCTCTCTCTCTCTCTCTTGCACAATCTTTTTTTCAATAAATATTTCAATAAATATATTCCCGGTTTAATCTGCTAATTTACTCCGTCCAGAAAAAAACAACAAGGTTGTTACAAAAGCTATATGTGAAGTAATCTTGTTAATTAATACACAATCTATTCATTTTCACGTGATTATCGTTAAATTCCAAGATAGAGCGATCGATGAAAAGTGCTTCGCAACGTGCGGCTCACTTCGGAATTCGGCATTGTCGGGTAAAGTACAAGCCTCGCACACAGTAAAGGTGCAAAACACAATCTTACTTCTCAACATGCCACTACTGAGTAATGTACTTGCAACTTCGAAACAGATAGCAGCAAACTCAACGAGAATCACGCTATGTTCTCTAAACTGTACAGTTACGTCACCGCGACCTACTTGATACTTTAACCGATAGTTCGTAATGTAAGTGATTAATTTTACTTTAGTAAAATGCGTATCGAACACTTCAGCCTCTTTGTAATGTTAAACGATTAATCCAAATGAAAGAGAGAGAGAGAGAGAGAGAAGGAGAGAGAAAGAGAGAAAATTTTGACTTTTTCAATTGTCAAACAAGTTCAAAATAAGATAAAAGATATTGAACCTCGTTAGGAATAAAGTAACGACTCGGAGTTGGAACAAGTTTCACTGAGGATAAGAGCTGTAAGGTGAATAAAGAGACGTGACCGCGAATCTCGCCCCGGCAGGCTAAGGAAAACCTGGACCTGGATAAAGTTCCAGGCATGAGTAAAGAAGCGAGCGCGCGGCGCGCGTCCCTCAGGAGAAATCCAGTCTTGCTTGAACTACGACACGGCTGATTCGCGAGTTTGCAACTTCCAGGACATATCACTTCGCTTTTCCGTTCCGTCTTGGCGCTGATTGCTTGCAAATTGCGTTTCTTTATTGATGCCGTGTCGCTTTTTCAGTCCGCGGCAAGCGATCGCGCGGCGTGTGTGTAGCCTTACGATCAAAGTCCTCTCAACTTCACGAGAGAGAAAGAGAGAGAGAAAGATCGCCTTCCGCGATAAGAACGCGTTTCTCAAACTTCAAAGAAGTCATGCACCCCTTTGATGTACGGAAGAGAGTGGACAGAAAAGAAGTTTATTTATGCGAAAGTTTATTTATGCGCGCCATCCCGCTGCGGTATGCGACGAGAGACTTTGTTTCCGAAACGCTTTTAAAAGTCAGGTAAAAAGTTAGTTCCATCAACGTAATAAAACAACGAAGCTTGCTTTGCTAAGTAAGTCTCCACATTATGCAATTCTTACTCCGTAGAATAGTAAGTGCGAAATTACTCGTGTACAAATCTCATCTCCGTATCAAACAAGCAAGTTTATCTGTAATCACACGCTGCTGTTTTGCTCTGCTCCGGAATAACTTTCGAAACTCTTTAAATTATGAATAAAACATCAGCACACGAGAATTGAAAAAAATCGATATTACAATCGATGTGTGTGTGTGTATGTTAATTTATAAACGGTTAGTCTGTAATTTTTTTATTTATTTTTTATACGAAGAAATCTAATTTTTATTTAAAAAATATATTTAACCTGTTTTGTTACAACAACATGGCAAAATCTAGCAACGTTGTAACAGTAAAGATTCGTGTGGCACTTTGAGTTCGTTTAAACCGATTTGCAGTCAAGTTATTGCATTTTTACGACACAAACTTCAAAATTCGATTTCCATTTCTCTTTCTGAACTTTGCGAACCACGACGAATTTAATAATTATAATTTCCATCTCGTGGAAAAAGAGAGAAAAAGAGAGAGTGAGAGAGAAAGAGCGACAGCGTACGTATTCTTCGGCAAGTTGTAATTAAACGGTGGTCGTCCGCGAACTGCCGCCATTGCAGTGACAATCTGCGGGTGGAAACATTTTGAATGCAATTAACGTCGTGCTTTAACGAAGTTTCCCTACCAGTCGGCAGACCAATTTGGCGACGAAAAAAGCCGACGTTGCCAAGTAATAGATCAATGTACGAGCTACTTTGTTGAAGAAAATTTCATGTAACTAAATGGAAAAAAACTAATTCGAAATCATTTTTAGAAAAAACATTTTGCGCACACAAAAGCAAACTAAAAATATAAACGGTTGCGTGTAAAATCACTAGAAATGTCAAACGCATAGTTATTCTACATGTTATTCGGCAATATAAAGAGAAAAATAATTGTCAAACGACAAGCCTAAAATATTCACAGTTCAAAAAATTCTTTCAAGACACAAAGGCGGAATACGAAACCCGTGGAAGAAGAAGCGCGGAGGTGGAACTTGGTCCTTGACGTATAGTTCGCCGCGCCAAAGTTAGCTGTCGGTAGAAAAGTTGGAGTTTACTAGAGCCCTCTGGCTTTCTCTCGTTTCTCTAGCTGTTTGGCGATCGTCCTCTCTCGCTAATGCGGGTAGAACGGAAGACGCCAAGGAAACACGCCGCTAAAAAAGGAAGTTAGCGCGACCGACCAACGAACTGTTAAAAGAGTTAGTCTCGGTTACAGAATTTGTGTCGTAGAAGCCGCGTGATCCCGTCCCCGCGTACCTTCGCTCTCTTTACCGTTTCGCAGTTTTCTTTAACTCTCCCATGCCTCCGCGCCATTGTCCTTTTATTCCACAACTTATTGAAAGGCTTCTCTCGATCGATTAAAAAACTATCCCCGCGGTGATACCGTAGATCTTCCCGACTTTTAGCCAAAGTTTCTTTTTGAAAGTTTTCGAATGCGCAGGACCGCTCACAATATATATATATATATATATATATTTGACCGTTTCCGATTATCTCGTGATCAAGAGGATGCTTTTTTATAAGGGCGAGAAGGTTTTTAAACAGTACGAAATAAGCACGGAAAGAAAACAAATATATTTTTGCTTAAATGTCTATACTTTTGCTGAAGACTGGAACTTGAGCTTTTAAAATTCTCTCTCTCTCTTTCTCTCTCCTTTTATTTTCTTTAAATAAAACCTCAAGATTTTGTTTTTAACATTTTTAGACATTTGAACATAATAAATTTTCGAGAGATTATTTCGTGTTCAAGTTGTGAGGATAATATTTTGTTATCGTCGGTAAAAGACATTAGAAAATTCCCAGATGGGACGTTCTTCGTTTTCACGCATGCCGCGGGATAGTCACGTCGACGGGAAAAAGAAAGAACCATCGAGATTTCCGGCAAAACTCGCGCGCAGACCGCAAACTGCGAAGCGCCGTCCCGTCGAGGCCGGTGAAACACTTCTACGACGAACGGTTAGGTACCATGAGGGGTGAGCCATTCGTGATCGTTCGAGCGTTAAGATTGTCCGCTCAATTACGACCTGAGAGGAAGGATGAAGGAAAAGCGAAAAGAAAGAAAGAAAAAAAAGGAAGGAAGGAAAGAGTCATCTCCTCTTGAGGACGTTACGCGCGGTCCCAGGAGGCAGGGATGTATTCCTCCCTTCGACCTGCGGCTTTGCCGAAGAGTTCGCGTGTCCTGTGGGCTCTTCGTCCTGCTCTTCGTAATTCCTTCCGCTTTCCCGCCTGTCACACCGCCGTGTACGAACGGTAACTAAGTAGAAAACCGCCCAAAGGATAATAGCTACGAGACTCCGGCCGCACTCCGGGTTTTCGCTTAAGGGAGTTGAGCAGAGATTCACGAGGGTGAAAAAAAAGAACGTTCTTATTATCCTTGCTGCAAACGGCTAAATCGCGTGAGAGAATTATAATACGTATTTTTTTTTCTCGGATATTGTTGACTCGGCCGTTGTAGAGGCTGTTTCTCATGACATTTCGTGTTGTATTTGAGGACGATGATAACACTCGCTTCGACAACTGTGCCCGTTTCCTCAATTTCGCAAAACTGGTTCATGTAGTCGGATTGTTTGAGAAGGTTTCGCCTCCGGGCGGCGTATTCTCATTCCAAAAATAGCTTTCACCTTCTCGAGATGTCTTCTCTTTGCCGGAGCAGAAAAATATACAGTTATACCTCTTAGAAGAAAAAGATATTGCGTAGCCGGCGGTTCGTGCGACGCGGAGTGTCTTGATGCCAAATACATCTGGTCGCATAAAATTTTGTGGGAGTATGCTGAGGAAACATCTTCGGAGAGAATTTAACATGCCCCCGGGGGTGGCGCAGAAAGAAAATATGTAGGGCTTCAGGTCAAACTCGCGAAACCAAGAGATGTATGAAAAAAAGCAAAGCTACAAGCAGATCTACAAGCAGAGCTAAAGTTGTAGAAAAATACAATAAAATGTCAGAACAACAAACCTCCTACGCAAATCAAAGCGACTGGAGTTAATAAACAAAGGTAAACATGCTTAGAAAACAATTGTTATTTATTCGCTTTTTTCCCCCAAGTTTCAGCTTAGCTCAAACGTGTTACATTCTGCAACACGAAGCGTGCACATCACTAACATTCTTCGTAAATCGATGAAGATTCACGAAGGTTACAGAGCCAGCTGTCGCAGGTTTATTTTAACACGGAGGGTTGATCGTGCATACGTGTTTACGTCACTTTGCTCCACCGTGGCCGTGGAGGGAAACGAGAACGGATGGTCGATGGTGCTTCCGCGACAAGCTTGCACCTAGACGTAAGGACGTTCACTGGCCAGGGTCCTTGTGAACAGCCGGCGCGTCGGGAGAGGAAAATATAAATAACGCTCGAGATCAGAAAGTCATTCGGAAGAAAGTGGGTCGAGGTGAATAGATGCTGAGAAAAACGAAAATAGTTTTTTCCCTCTTTTTTCTTTCCGCACGTTATCTTTCACATCCTTACGCGATAGTTTTTTTTACTACATTATAAATATCCCTATCCGAAGGCTGAAACACCGTAGCAAAGCGAGACCCTGCGTCATATGGCGAGGTCGAGAGAGGTCGTTTGCTTTATTCTCGTCGCACTTACGACAATAATAGTGATAGTCGCGTAAAACTAGACAAAAGTTAATGCCTCGGAAGCTTTTTTCCAAAAATATCAAAATTAAATAATCAGATTGTATTAATATCGCATTAGAGAGAGAGAGAAAATAGTTTCGCTTTCGAATGTTGTACATAACGTAATAATTTAAGTAATTCTTTCTGATTCCGGCAAAGCTATTTAGTCCTCCGCGCGCGTTATTTATTTATCGCCGCGGCACATGCTTTTTC
This sequence comes from Pseudomyrmex cubaensis, assembly GCA_014825685.1. Taxonomy (NCBI): domain Eukaryota; kingdom Metazoa; phylum Arthropoda; class Insecta; order Hymenoptera; family Formicidae; genus Pseudomyrmex; species Pseudomyrmex cubaensis. Next base: position 34,907 of record QVOA01017939.1, on the reverse strand, counting down.
ACAGGTAATTTTTTGAAAGCGTAGAGAACAGCAAGCTACGAGAACAGTAAATCCGAATAGAGTGCGTTGGACATTTGTACAGATTGCGCACTCGGTCGCTTAATCTTCCGTCCCGGCGAGCGCGAGTTCCAAACTTACGTCAGAACGCGTTACATACAATTGCGAGCTTAATTATGATATGTACACTCGTAAATGCAAACCACGACGTTGCAGCGCAATCAGCGCTGTGGACGCAATCGATTTTATTTAGAGCTGCATGGCATTAAATCGGTGTAAACATAAGCGCGAGAAAGCCCCCGCGTGTGCATGTGTTGGATGACCGTGTACATAAATCTCATGGCTGTTCGGCCATGCAACGCGTTCGATATTTGCCATTAATCTAATCGGTGATAAAAAAGTAAACTTGTTGCTTCTGCTGTGTGAATGCAAATATGTCGCATATTTATAATGATGTTAATTACTTCCACTTGTGCTCCTATTACGCGCGGTTTGTAAAACGTATATAATGTAATCAATTGTATAAAAATGTATTAACATGTAAAAAATAATAAAATATATTATTATTTATATAAAAACACAACATAAAATAATATTTTCACTTAATTTGCCACGCAAGACAATTTTAGCTCGCGTATATTGCGTGTCGCCTCAGTTCACGGAATTATAATGGCGAATTACATTACAAGTCTCTTTGTCGTGGCGTTCTATTGAATTTCACTATTAATATAGTGCCATAATTGACCAGTGAATTATAATGTTAAATTATAAATCACATTTTACTACGGTATTATGTCGGGACACAACAATGTGTGTGTGTGTAATTCAATCACGCACATGTTACTTTTATTATTCAAAAAGCTAATTCAAAGCTGCAATCAATTTTTATACAATATTTTGAGTGATAATTGCGAAATAGATTTTCACGCATTTTGCTAGAACGTAAATCTCGATCGACTTATTGCCAGTTGCATCTACGCAAAATTGTGTCAGGAAATTCGTTCGACGACTGGATACGACGACGACGACGACAAGCAAAAGGAACAGATACGAAGAGAGATAAATACAAAGATAGTGCACGCGTAATGATATTGATTGCCCTATATTCAGCTTCGTACTTGACTCGCCGCACAAGGCAGCTTCGCCATCGCGTTAAATCTCGGTAGAGACTTTATCGCGGGGGTACTTGTTAAAATAAGCGACTCCACGGTTGAGAGCACTCTTTTCTTCCACTTTGTATCCCGAGTTCTTCTCTTTACACGACCACACCACGTGAGCTACTAAATCAGAACACCTAGTCCAACTTGCAACCTACCACACCACAACTTGCGCTTATACTCCGTACAGGCTGCATCAGCTTGAGCATGGCCTTAATTAAATATCATAAGCTTCGAAGCTGGTCCACTTTCCGGAAAATCCTTCTAATATTCTACAGGATTTCGTTTCTTATCACTGCAATCTTCAGCGATCTTCTGTCAGATCTTTGTTATCCCGTATTTAGTTAATCTTTTCTGGCAAATATGTGTGTAGCGCATATATACGATTCAGTCTCGCGATTTAGGATATTCTATAACGTTAATATACTTTGTGTTCTGGTTTGTGTTCTTGTCTGTGTAAAATTTATATCAGAAATCCAATATGCATATATGCATACACACATATACACACACATACGATTCGCCTGAAATAAGATAATGCAATCAAGTTTATTTTGGGAAACGAAAAAGTCAATTAAAACTTTCGTCACACTAGATGTGTGACAAACTTTTGCAATATCCCACACATTTCATTAAATTTCTATATTACGAGTTTTATGCATCAGAGCTGCCTGATTGCTATTTTTATATTTGATAAAAAAATGTATATTTTAGTTTCAAATTTATATCAAATAAATTGTTTAATACATGATAAATATTATCGCGTATTAAATGCTATCAGAACAAACGTGTACAGCGTATTTAATTACAAGTACATCAGGAATATAAATATATATAAAAATAATTGTAAAATAATTTATATAGATATTTTCGCTTTTAGTTTTAAATTAAACGTTTGCGTCGATTTTTGAAGAATATGACGTTAAATAGCTATAATTGTCTCATCCCGATGCTTTCAATTCTGGATTTGCGTCGTATATGACTATACATCAAATAACCACCGAAATAACTCGGGTCACGTCTGTGTTAAATTTGCTTATTATATACACTTCGAATATTGAAAATTTGGATGTGAAATAAGATATTATTGCATATTATATGAGTGAATGATCAATCAACGGCTTTTAGCTTGAATAACTTCGACATTTCTCGATATTTATGTAACTCACAAGCGTGCTATTATTATCTGGCTCTTCACTCAAAGTAACGTCATACGAGGAGATCATCAAATAATAATCTCATAATATAAAAGACGAGTAAGAAATACAAGAACCGTTTATTATAAATTACGCCGTTTGAACTTTTACAAATGATTTAACGAGCTTGAACTTTTTGCGATACTTCTAAGTATCTACGAACATCCATTTCGCTACTTTTATAACTTCGATGTTACGTTCATGATATTTCCAAATGTCACAACCCACATGATCTGCACGTAACAAACCTCAAGCGTCGAATGTTCAAGCTTGTCTGTTTATTCCGAAAATATTTAAGTAAGAAATTTTTCTAAAAATAAACGTAAAATAAGAATTTCATGCCGTATATTAGGTTTCATATCACCTTGACATATCGAGTTACTCTCTCATCATCGTATGTATACCGAAATAAAACACGAACTCTCAGCTGGAAATATCGTAACAGAAAACGAGATTTATTTAGCAGAGTAATTTCACGTATATAGTGTAATAAGCGTAGATTTATTAATAGTTACACGCTTCATTATAGTTCTCTTTTCTTCGAGTAAAAATAACTACAATCTCATAATAAAAAAATATGTAACTAAGTTTAACATCACATCCTTTATCTTTAAAGAAAATATGTGTTTATTATTTACACGCGTTTATATGTGTGTGTGTGTAGAGAAAAAAAATTTACATTTCTATCGAAAACAAATCCAATTCACGATAAAGCCTGCGTGTGTGTGAGAGCTGTTAACGGATAACCGAAAGCACGGCAAGTTAAGGACTGATCTGTGATACATTGGCAAAGATGCTTTGAGGCGAGTAAAAACCGAAATAGCATCGAAGAAATTAAACGCAAATCAACCGGTTGTCGAGACAGTCGGGTTAGGTTGTCTTCCCGCAACATAGTGTTATCGGCGAAGTTTCCGGCGGTCGCCCCGAGAAGTGGAAGCTCTCGACTGCGGAGTTTCCTGAATTACAACGTATCAGGCATTCAAAGTGGTATTAGTTCGCCGTCGTAAATCTGCAATGGGCTTAAACCGCGTCGAAAAAAAAACCCGGCATAGAATTGTTGATCTACGATACGCGAATTCGCCGTGACGCGGCTGATGATGAAGACGTTTAATAACGCGGTCCCGTGTGGAAATTATGCGCATACGTATGTGTGTAAAGAGTTTAATAGTATTAAAAAAACAAAAAACCTTATTACGATTCAACTATATACGGGAAATATGTGAGGTAAATTTTTACAAGAAAGTTAAACTAACTAACATCGAGAAGGTCTTTAGAAATTCCAGTCGCAATATCTTAAGAATATTAAAATCGATCCCAAGCGGCAAGTTTTCTTAGGAGCGACCTGGATTTTCCGCGATGTCTATTTAACTCTAGTAATTACTTCATGCAAAATATTTTAGAGCAAAGCTATAATAAATTTAGCAACGACAAATGAATAGAAATAGATAATTAATAGAATTGAAATAAAGCGATCGTGTTGCAGGAGAAATAAAATGAAAACGTATAAGAGCACTTCTTTATAGCGAGATATAGTTAGTGGATTTAAAATAGAGGAATTCTCTTTTCAGCCAATGTTGCAAGTTTTTAACTCGACTCGTTCATAATTAATCAAGTGTAAATACGGCGATGAACTATTTCAGGCTACCTGAGAAAAACCGTACTTTTAATTCCGAAGTCTTTTCGCTCGCGAGGTAATCGAGCTGACTGTTCTTCGGTCAGGGTTTGAGAAAATAATTCGCTCAACATTAGCGCGGTTTCGCCGTCGGTACATATCGTAATTAAATTGTAAGTAACGCTGGCTGGGAGAAAACACGCGGAAGAAATTTAAAAGCCACGGCGAAGTCTCCTGTCTTTAGAAGCCATTAGAATTCAGCTGCGATCTCCGCGACGGGTGGGAAAGAAAGCTAAAATTCCGGAGCGCACTGATTCAACTTCTACGCGTACGCGACGGGGAAGCACGGAAGCATCTCAGTAATTTTGAATCTGTATGCAGCCGAAGAGAAATCCACGGGCCAATAACGCCCGCGCATTATTATGCAGATTACACTGTAACCCGTATTAGTTCGTTATCACACCTATATCTTCAACATTTCCGCACGACAGCGAATGCTGGTACAGATTATCCGGAAAAAGGCATCGAGATGAAGACACCACCGCGCGAGTTGCTTCTCTGGCATTTCAATTCAACTAGTCTTCCAAAATTAAACAGGAAGGATAAAGAGACCGCTGTTGCGCACAAAAGCGAAACAAAAGTATAATATTACTTCTTTTCTGATATGAAAATTTTCTGTTACCTAAATTAGGAAATAAATAATTATATCAATAACGTGCCGCGCGCACACACGAATATGTGTCCGAGTAAAATTTGTGAGTACATTTCTTGTGTGCTTTTCTTGATAAATTTATAGGTACATATTTTTATTTTTGGGCTACGTAAATACTAGGGTGGCTCTTATTTCCTTCTGGTAAAAATTTTTTTTGAATATTTTTTTACAGAGGGCGGCACCCTCTGTTTTTCCATATAATCAATAAGTTAGAAGATAATCAAATAAAATCGATTTCATGCATTTAAATAATGTTTTTAATGTTTACGGATTCAGGAGCTTCTTTTTCTTTTATCTGGTCGGGTTCAACTTTTTTACAGAATATTTTTCAATTCGAATTATTCTAGAGGATGCCGCGAAAAAAATTCAAAAGTCGAAAATAAGAACCACTCTAGTAAATACACAAACGCTAACTTTTTAACTTCTGTAAAGTTTTTGAATTAATAATCCGAACTTGATTATGAAATACATACGTGAATAATTAAGTATATAATTAGAGAACTCTAAAATCATATCATTTATCCGGCGCCGCGGAGTAGCTATGCAAAAGTAATACCGAATATACGCGCAGTTAGTTAATTACCTCGAGATTGAAAATGTGTACCGGCCATTTTCATTTGAAATTAAACTGCTACAGAAACATTCATTTGCATCATCTATTGATGAACAGTTTTAAATTAATTTGGCACTTTTCTAAAAATAACAGAGGGGCGCGCGCTTAAAGAAAAAACTTAATCAAATTCGGCCCTTCGAAAAAAGTTGCGTGATCGATGTTCGCACGTGTACTAATTAAAAAAGGAACTCAAGGCTACACAGAAGACTCTACCCTCGTGCGAATTAATTAAAGCCGTGTCGCGTTATCGACGCGATCTTTCATGGTCGTTTCATGGAAGCTGGTTTTCAACGTTGCGGACAATTTTCGAAAGAGAAAAGAGAGACCACATGTACACCTGCGAGCACGACGGATAAACAAAAAGAAATTGACATGCCTGTGTCGTCGATGCGACGATAATTAACGTGACGATAATTTTGTAAACAACAAGGAAACCTGATGAGATCATGTTACGCGAACTCCGGTTGCAACAGTCGCGATCGAAATTTTAGATTTTCGATCAAACCAGTGTCACGTGTAGCTATTATTTCACTTTGACGATTGACGAATCGTCGGTCATATCGAGATACAAAAAACAAAGCTGAATTTTCATTTCGCCAGTTTTCGAGCGCTGTTATCTTGGCAGAGCGTAAGTCACGCGTACATTGGGAATAAAACCGTCGCCAATATCCTACACTCGACACTATCGGAACGGTCATCTTTGATGGCATTATCTCTTTTCTCTTTCTCCTTTCTCACTCTCTCTCTCTCTCTCTCTCTTTCTTTTTCTCTCTCGACGAACAAGCTTATAACGAGGAAAAAATTCGACGTATCGACAACGAGAAATAAATAGATCTTCTGCTCGTTCAAAGTCTTCGTACGCAACCGCAGATCCGAACAATTTCCATGGCAAAAGCGCGATAATAAAATACAGACGAATACAGACTATCGCTTTAAACTTTCGCCGGACCACGTGCAATGAGAAAGAAATTCTCCGATAACAAATCCGAAATTTAAGCCGAGCGATAAAAACTCGACGTATCTCGGGTTGAATACGCGAGCTTACGTTTGCAAACGTGGCACACCGAAATCACGCCATTATTTTCTCTATTCGGCACACCGAGGCACTTACAATTTTATTCGCAGACGAACGTGCACGTACGACATCGCAGGAAGAAACAAAGGTTAAGATGCATGCGCGCGAAGGTGATTACTCGGTGGGGAACCACATGTGCATAAGGAAATATTTACAGGCGGCTTTGCCGTCAGACGTGACAAATTGTGCCGGATGAATCCTGTCATTCTTGTGTGTTGATCTTTACATGTGTACATGTCAAGCTTTCATTCCTCAAAGCTTAAGTAAAAGCTACTATATAATTTCGCCGATATCTTTCTACAAATAAACTATTTTCAATAAGTTAAATAAGAGATTGTTATCTTTAAAAATGGAATAAAATTCGGAAATAAAACTAATGCGTATTTTTGCAATTAAAAAATGATTCAGTTACATAATGCAATCTCCTTTACATTGTTTTTATATTATTTATATTGTTTATATTATTTCTTTTTGCAATACTTATATATTTAATTACGCATCTGATAAATTAATTTTATATTATTTTCTTTATATATGTAATATCGATATTGATAATCTATAACATGACACGTTCGAATTCAATACAAACGAGTATATCAATTTGGCGAAAACAAAAGTGTGTATAGTGAATAGAGACATAAAAATATGTCAGAAGACAATGGATTAGAGGTAATCGAAGAACGCGACATGGAAAATGGCATTTGGCTATTGTTCCTTCCCATTTTCTTGCGATAACTCCCGATCCTTGTAGTAGCGCGACCTGGCCGTATCTTGCTTGCAGGACGAAGTCGTGCCACCGCTCTTGGGACTCGTAGATTCGACGGCACTTTGTATTCCACGTGCGAGCGAGAAAACGTTGTTATGATGGTGGCTCGCACCCCGGAGAATTCCCCGGAGAGAAACCAGGAGGGGAAAGTGGACGGGTGGATCAGCGAAAGAGATGAATTAAAGGGTCATTCCGAGATACTGCCAGGAGCTACAAAAAAAAACAAAAAACAAAAAAAAACGGAGTCCTAGAAAGACGACGAGTCTCGTTTAGAGAGTTTTTTCACGCCTTCTCAGTCGGAAATAAAAATCGAATCGGCGCGAGCGGACCGTCTCACCAATGCCATTAGCGAAACGATTAGATCTCGCGGAATTCAATTATCGCGTTCGGTGCGACGGAGAAAACGATAAAAGCGGCGAATTACGGGAACATTACAACTGTCAAATCGGACTGGCAATTTTCAGAATAACTCAATCGCTTATTTGCAAGATAAGCATTTACAGAACATCTTGAATCGTTACTATATCGACTGATCGCGCGATATCGTCATTTAATTGTAACAAAATTGTGATTTGTTATTTAATTTCGACACAATGCGTCCTTTGAGGATAGATCGATTGTAAGCTTCGTGATTGTACTCTCGGTATCCGCGATCCCGCGGTTTGTCCCTCGTGTCCAGTTTCCCGCTGACATCCGGAAGTGATGGACATCTGCCCACCCATTCGTCTTGCTCCGAATCCCTTTCCGCTTCCTATCTTCTCCGCACCATCTTGGCGAGAAACGCGAGAGTCATTGAGGTAAATACAAATTTGATCCGGATTTTCGGGACAGAAAGATGAATCGTGCGAGCGCTTCGCTTAAGATTGTATCATTTCGTTTCTCAACGCTTGCAAAAATAATTCATGTAAGAAATGTTTAACATTCTCTCTCTCTTATTGATATTTTTTTTGAATTTTTACCGCAAAACAACACTTTTTTTCAATGGATTTTCAATAATCTTGCGAGCGCTTCGCTTAAGGTTGTATCATTTCGTTTCTCAACGCTTGCAAAGATAATTCATATAAGAAATGTTTAACATTCTCTCTCTCTTATTGATATTTTTTCGAATTTTTACCGCAAAACAACACTCTTTTTTTCAATGGATTATTTTCAATAATCTTTCGATTCAACTAAAGCAACACGCGCGACCGGTACGATATCACTTGCTTTCGAGAGATTGGCTTTGGTGAAAAGAGTGAAAGGATTGATTGACCTGATACAACGATGATCAAACCTCCCCTTCTAAAGCAGCGCTATGTGAAATCGCACAACCACCGTATCGGCCGCGAGCAATTCATAGCTACACAAATGTTCGAAATCCATGTTGCGCGAGGAGTGACGATCGGAAATGACTGAGGGGGGGGGATTTACAAAAGCTTCGGGCGCAGCTTTCAGATCGCGCTGCATAGTTCTGATGTCAATTTGTCCCGTTACAATGACTCAATCGGAACACAAACAATGACGAGCTCCAAGCTCGGAGCCAAGTCGCGAGCCGTGGCATTGCATTTTGCACGTCGTGTACATCGAACGCGAACCTCGCTTCTCATCGCTACCGTTCGCTTTTCCTTCTGATTACGTTCTTCGTTAGTCTAGTCGACAACTCTTAATTACACAAGTTTTCACTTGTACACCAACAAGTCTTCTTTCTTCCAAGAACTGTTTCTATAAAATTACTGCGCACGAATCGTTACTCGCGTAAATACTGCCAAGTTTGTGGATCTCACTTCGAGGACTCGCAGAAATTCGATAATCACACGAGAGGGTAAAGATAAATGTGCATATACTCCGTGTCAGCAATGGTTATGAGATCAAGTAGCTCAGGAATTCGTAGTAATATCGAGGTGCTCGCAATCTACCGGCCGATTATTCGCCAATCGATCTTCTTGCCTTAATCGGCGAATCTACCTCGAGAATTTGCTCGACGCGAATTTCATAACTTCGTAGCCGCGCGTCCGGACGGCGGCTCGGCGCAAATTTTTTTCACGCTCTAATTCGCTATCAATAAGTAACTTGCGAAACGAGATTGCTAAAGGACTTTTATTCAACTCATTATAGAAGAAAAATTACATTTTTTTCTGACGTAAGAATTTTTCGAATTTTACAAGGAGTAGCTTTTCGTGCAAAAACAAAAAACCGCACTTTTGTGTGATGATTTTGCAGAAATCACTGTTTGAATTCGCTTCTGTATATATTCAAGCCCGTTATCAATCTTAAACTTCATCACAACACTTCATCTCCACTCCTTTAATTATTTCAAACTTCCTTAACCGCGTTTGCTTCATTTTCGCGGGTAAGTAATGTGCGCTTGAGGAGATACTTCTCAGGTTAGGTGTAAAAAATATCCTCGCCCTCCGCGGCTCGTTTATCACCGGTAACTATCCATTTATCGCGGTGCATTTACTTCAATCACGCGGACACGTAAAGCCATTAGCGCTGAAAAACGAAACTGTAACGCTTTGCTCGCCAACTACCTGAAAACTTGGCCCTCACTCGGTTTATGTACGAAAGGCCACTCAAACAACACGCCGAGCCCTTCTCGAGCAACACTGAATTAAGATGAGGTTGCTCTCTCTTCTCTCCCTCCCCAAACTGTAGGCTTGGACTTGCCAACGTACTATTTTAAGCTCGCTATTTGGTTTTCACCAATTACCGAGCGGTCCTTCCTTCCCCTTTGGTACTTTCTGTGTGAACAGAACTTCTCATTCGCCGCGCGATGAATGCAAAATCGAGAGCAGTCGCTCGACATTGCGCTAGATAAACCGACCGGTAATGGTAATCATTACCTGGTCCCACCGCTGCGCACCTTGTAAAATGTAAAACCTAGCGAGCTCGGTTCTATCTGTATTCGCTGTTGCCCATTACCTTAAACGGCGACGATTTACCTCTGAGTCTAATAAAAGCAACACGGGTGAACGGAAACACAAGTGTATACGTCTTCTACTATCCCCCATCCCCCCCGTTCGTCGCGCAATTCCCCGTTCGTATATATATCCAACGTTCCTCCGACGCGGCCACGCTTTTACCTGCTTTTCCCGTCGGGTTTCGCGAAACAATGATCAGAGCTTCCCGTTAACGCGCCGTCGATTTAACCGCTTTATCGCTTTTCTCGACTTTATTGGGTTTGATCCAGCAGGTTTCCCTGACAAAAGCGCGCAAATTGTGTGCAAGCTTTTTAACAGCGTTTTTCGAGACGGCGAGACGTACGTTTGAAAGAAATAAATTTGTACGGCGAGATAATAAAAACCGTGCGCGTAAAACATGCTACAGAAATTATACGGAAAAGTCTCATTGTCACGTGCAAGAATAAATGACTGCAAAAACGTTTTTCCATGATCCCGTGATATACAGTGGCAACAAAACCTCCCAAGTAACTTCACGAAAAATAAAATATTAATAAATATGTATAAAAACGAGAAAGAGAGAGAGAAAGAAAGAGATAATATTTAAAAAGTTTTTAAAATGTAAATAAAACTATATATTTTAGGAATAATCTAACAGAATCTGCAGAATTCTCGCGGATGCAAATAAAACAATTAGAACGTTTTGAAAAAATGGTGTCAACTTCTCACATTTTGGTTTACCTCGCCCGTATTCTTTCCTATACATTTTCCAAATAATATTGCGGCAAAGAGTGAGAGTCTGGTCGAAATCATCCAATCACGGAAATCTCGGCAACAAGATAGCTATTGTATTCGGAAACGAACATCGGATTGCGTCTGCAGGGAGCAGCGAGACACGAGAGATAATTCGATAATCAAGGTACAGGTAGGTCCTTTGCGTTATCGACGCAAATATACGGCGTTGCCGTGTTTAAATGAGTTTCAAGCGCAGGACGATGGAAGGAATATATTATGGAAGGGAAAGTATCTGATGCAATTCGCATGAGACACGTTCTGACGTACCTATTTCCGTTGCTGCAATTCAGGAATCTGATCCGGCTATTTTGAACTTGTGTAAAAAAAAAAAAACGGATAAAAATTAGAAGCAGTCACGAAGATGTCAAAAAGATATTTCATTTTATCAATGTGCGAATGTACATATGTCTCAATTATAAATTAAAAATAGCCGAGACAATGTTAAGTTATTTTAAAGTTTTTCGAATTCACGAAAGGGAAGTTTTTGAGTTCTTTTTTTAGAGCCAAAAGTTTGTTCGTTTCCGACAGCACGCAAATATATCTCAAAAGTTACGTTGGAACTCTTAATTACCGAGCGGTGCGCATATATTAATAACGGAAAAGTTAGCTCTCATTTTACATCTCTCGTTCGATTGGTTCTGATCCTTTAACGAGTTCAATTTCAGCAAAATAAATCAACGTTCTTATTGCTACGTAATCATATTCAGGGAAATCAATAGACCCCGGGATTCAGAGGCTCTCTCTCTCTTTCACTCTCTCTCTCTCTCTCTCTCTCTCTCCTCATTGCCCGAGAAAACAGTTAACAGACGATATTTCTTCAAGCAGGGTTACCTCTTCAAGTTCGTCCGGTTACCGGAGAATCTCCTCCGAGCCCTCATCTTGATGCCAATTCCTCTCGGAAAGATAAGTAATGAAGGATTTACGTTTTCCGGTTTAATTCTCATTAAGAACAAACGACAAAGCTTATTTAATGCGATTCGTCGTATTCATATTTCGCTGTTATTTCGCGAGAGACAAAGAAAATAAGAGAGATAAAGAGAGAGAGAGAGAAAGAGAGGAAGATATAATGTCGTTTATTCGAAGAAAACGATGCGATTGATCGCTAACGTTAATGACAAACACTTTCCGTTAAGTTTCTGAAACGCAGTCATGAATTCTCAAGGCAAACAAACCTATATGTATAAAACTATTCACTTGCAAATGAGGACTGCGTTCCAAACTTTACTGCAGCTAATAAAAATGTATAATATACGTGAACTAGAATAAATTTTTACTTCAGCAGTGAATTTTGGAACACAACCAAAATAGTTTTACCAGACTTGGACTTGGCTAATTTACATTATTCTTTTTTTTATCGCGTTTCTGAATTCAATAAAATTCGACGATCTTTCGATCAACTCGACGGTAAAAGGTATGAGAAATGTACAAATCGTGGTTATTCCTTCAAGAAACACCAGCCGATTAGTCACCGGCAGAATCGAGTGATAGGCATACAGATTGGTCGGCAGGTACGGAGTATTCGCTCGTGTTCGTCAGAGCTGCAACGCAGGGAGATGCAACGCGGTGTTTGAAACTGTCGTTACATCCCCGAAGAAGTTGCAGCAGAGAACGTGACACGAACAGGTAAGTGCTTCGTCAACATCCGCAAATTCCGTGCTACGCGTACTGCTCGACGCATTCCGAAATTAAGGAGGTGCCCCCTCTCTCTCTCCTTCTCCCATTCCTTACCTCTCGTTTCGGAAAGCCGTATATCGAAAATGCACACGAGAAATTCACGACGGCGGCAACTCCTTTGATGTCTGTAACCGTGTCTTTCGCGAGAGATGGAGCTTTCAGCTAGCTGGCGGACTTCCGTATCTCTTTCATCATCTTTAGATTGAATAACACCGTGGCACCTAAACATAGTCTTGGGCTATTGATACCGAAACTTCCGTTTTCTCTCGGTTGCGTCATAACACGAGGAATGTTGTCTTTGCGAGAAATTCAAGAAGCTAATGGCGCGACATTTAACGTTTAAATTAGCGCGTCTGCCTTAATGGTTCTAAGCAAAAACTGACAAACAGTGTGTTTGTGCGAACAAATCGCGATTTATCAATAAAATGTGAATTCAAGTTTGAATATCTACGAACGCGTTTCAAATACTGTGTGTGTGTGCAAACGAGTATTTTAAACGTTTGTGTATTTTTACGGGATAAAAAATTTCACTGTTGTGTCGTACGAGATAGTAATTAATTCTTTGACGCAAAAAAATATATATTTTGAAATAATACGAGAATATTTGTGTAAAAAGTTCAACAAAATATATATAAAATATTTTGAAATATTACTCTGTTAAAAAATATATATATACATGTGTGTGTAATGTATAAGTTACTTCATACGAATGTCTCATAAATTTCATATAAACATAAATCAACAATAATTGTATAATTGTTGATACCCATTATCAAAAATAATAAACTGAACGTCCATAAAAAAAAAAACATGTTCTATATTATTCCGCTAGCTAAAGTGAATAAAATTGACGAAATATAGGGTGGAGGCGACGTGTATTATAGGAAAACAATTTTTGTATCTATGTTTCGACATGCGGGTATATACACACAAGAGATAGTTTAACACAAAATCAATTAAAACTTTTATTTCCAGGGGAACCTCTGGCAGAAGATATGTTTTTTTCGTGTATTTTGTTAAGGAAATTTCTCGCTTGTTCTCTCTCGTCCTGTATTACTAGCTTTGCTGTTATACCTACCTACATCGCGTAACGACTGAAACGTTCTGAAAACGTTCGCGCGCACCGATCTGTTCCGCTCACACCGCGGTGTGGCATTTTTGAATAACGAATCGAGCAAACGCAGCAATCTCTCTTTCTCTCTCTCTCTCTGATGAAACGAATGAACAGAACGCGCGTACCGCAGTCGAAAGATGAATACGCAATGCCTCCTGATATTTCAATCCGACTGCCATTCGCGGTCGGATAAAGTGGTAACAATGTTAACTACAGTTTTGTATCCTTTTGATGTTACGTTGTAACATGCGAGTGAGCATTCGGTTTAGAGAGAATATCTCGTCGCTTATCTCGCAATATTCGCGCACGCGCGTTCGCGGATTAAACATTTATTTCGGATATCGTATGCATATTTGTATTTCCATTCATTTTAAAGCGCGGACGGGAGTTACGTGGTCGGAAGAGTCGCACGAGACAATTTCTCGTAAATTATATTTGGCAGTTCTCACCCTCCCTCTCCCTTCGGGTTTAAACTACTCGACAGAATTACGTGCGTACATTAAAGTAAATTTTCAGTCACGGACGTTGCTTCCGCGCGCGATCGAATTTGCGATAAAATTAAATTTCTCGCGGCGAGAAATAAAAAATATGATGTCTGCCATAGAAGAGAGAAAGCGAAACCACAGCGCGGGAGTTGAACTGAAGTTCTCGCACGGTAACATAAGCGTGTATATTAGATCGAATTTTCCGAAAGAAAAACTTGGGCTCACATCAGGCGCCCGTCCTTGTTTTCCGATCCTTTAAGCAGGTTACGCTTCTTCGATAACTTTTGTTCGTTTTTATCGTTTGCGACACAATAAAGATGGATGCACAATATCGGTGATGGCATTCGCGACAGATATATACGACGCCAATAAAAATATCATAGAATCACATTGTCACCTTTGTACTTATCACGAAACTGTCAGAATATAAAAATATACTGACATATTTACTAGTCGATATGTGTAAGCGAATTCTTTTGCATTTCGTAATTTATTAGCCTTAGATTAGAGATTATTTATTAGAAAATATATTTGTGTCATGTTGTCAAATATATTTTTATTTCTCTAGGATATATCTCATATACCTTTTACATAGCAGAGAGAAGTAAAATTTGAAATATAAAAGTAAATTATTTCATCGATCTCTGAAATATTCCACTATGAAAATATTATAAGTATATATATATATATATATATATATATATATATATATATATTCTCATACACACATACACAGAACAGAAATAAATCTTACAAGATAAACACGTACCTAATCAAAGATATACGGGGAAATTCCTGCCATATAAGTCAAATAAGTGTCTCCTTCCGGAAAAGATTAGTTTTCCGCGCGATAAGCGGGCGATATGAGAAAGATGTAGCATTAAAAAAAAAAGAGATAATGTAAGAGAAGACTCTTATAAAACAAAAGAGACGGAGAACTGTTCCGTTAAGAAATTCGTTGCAAAAAGCACCATCGTTGGAAACTGTCGATGAGACGGAAAAACCAACATTATGGCAGCTCGTACCTTGAGTCTTACCTGATAGAAGACCGCCAACACTCATACGACGTCAAGGAGCGTCGCGACGGTAAATCTCACACCGAAAAGTCCTGTCCCTAGGAAAACCGCGACCGATTCGTGCCGCGGCGACAAAACTTTTGCCGTGACACGCCGCCGGCGGCACGTTTCGCCGCATTTATCTAGATGTATCTTCCAGTTCGGCGCCTCGTCGGGCGCCGTTCTCGCGCATTTAACAGCCACCCTCTCCGATCCTTCACGGTTCGCCGATAACACTTACGCAATTCCTGCTGTCGCGACGCGCAATCCCGCGCGTCAATCAACGACTCTGAAATGTGTTAATTTCCGCGAGTATCTGTCGCTGTGTGTACCCGCAGGCCGTAAATTCACGCACACACACAATCTTCACTCCCTCTATTAGCACATTTATACCGGGGGATGTAAAAGTCTCCCGATTATTCCTGAAGATTATCTCTGCTTCGAAAAATTTATAAAACAAGATTGCAGATTTATGTTATATTAGTAATTTAATATCGTGTGCAAAATTACCACGTTCTATTATAAAGTTAGTGGAACGCAGTCGATCGATAGAAGAATCATTTACTCGCTGCAAATCTCTATAAAAAACAGTTACAGCAATAAAAATTCCGCTTCGCGCAATTTGATCGCCGTATAATTTCTCGTATAATTTTTGTCCGCGCGAATTTATTTTCAAACGGGAGGGTAAGTCACACAAATCTATATTATATGGGCTTAAAGAGAAAAAAAAGCGACGTTGAGGCAACTTTTCTGGCGAAAGACGAGAAGAGAAATCAGCGGTTCTCCCCCGCACGACATACCGAAAAGAAAGGGAAGAAAAATCGATATTCTACGGTTTATTTGAATTCCGCGGTCTATCGCACCCCAGAACCCGAATTTGCAAACACGATTAGAATGCGAACAACCGGAGGCGAAAAAATGCCGGCGAAAATAGGGGAAAATATTAAACGCGGGATCGTTTAACGGAACGCTACTTATTGTAGGCCGAAAGTATTGTAGGATAATAATATATCGAAGGGAAATCAATTAAACCAACAATAATTTATCATCTAAACCATAGTCACAACATTTATCGAGTACTTTTGTGTTATTTTCTATATATACGTCAATAATTTTTCCGATAAGCAAAATAATCGAGCAAAATAACTTGTCAGAAGGAAGAAATGTGCTGAAAGGAGAGAAGACGTTCGAGTATCGATCAGTTCAAGAGACGTTCTAGTATCTGTACGTTCTGTTGAATGAATCAACATTCGTTTCCGCGCCTACACGGAAGCAAACACATGTCGCAAATGTACGCGTAAATTTGAAGCGAAATCACAGCGTTTTAGTCCAAATTTGCATAGGTAATGTCGTCAGCTGGCAAATGTTTCATCCGTCGGCTACAGCGTTAATGTAGCATATCGGTGCCACGGATTGTTACATCCGTCAGAGCTTTTCGCCGCCTAATAGAATAAAATGAGAAAATGTTTACGAAGAAATAACAATACGACAATTTACTAAAAAATTATAAATTTCACATAATTTATTTCAGCCTATTTGTAATTTTCTTAAATTAATTCTAAAATATCTCAGTATTAATTTTCACACACATCGAAAGATTCATTTTCATCTAAATGCACAATATGCAACTGCGAAATAGACGATTTCTCTCTACGAGCAAAGTCGAAATGATATTAATCCGTCGTGGCGAAGTCGATTAACAAATAGAATTTGCATTTGCGTCTTTCTGTCGTAATCACGTCCCAGACAAATTTATGGGTTGACACACATTAAACTTGAATAAAGCAGTCTTCAATTACTCGCTCCAACGCAAAAGAGAACAGTTATCTGCAGAAATACGTGAAGTTTTAATTATTCGTCAAAAAAAAAAAATTAAAAAAAATAGTGTGTGTTCTGAACTCCGCGAAATATCCACATTTTAGTAAAATAAGAAAAATATCGATACAAAAAAAAATCCGTTGACGCGATATGTCAATTTGCAGAAAACACGTGTCGTGACAGTTGATTGACATAACGCACAACTATGTGACACGGCAAAAGCAAAATACACGATATATTGCACTGGATGAAGTTTAGCAGCTGCATAGGTAACTCTGCAAAAGCGAGAAATAAAAACTAATCACAGCCATTTCTATCGGTCGAACAATATATATTTGCATTATTCTTCAACTGTCACAGATAAGTTTGAGCTGATTAGTTACCGTAGATCATAATATATTCCACACGTTTCTCATACCGCAACAATTACAAAAACAAATCTATTTGCCCGGATCTTCACATTTTCTATTTTGCGTGTTTAATAATAGTATCACTTTTGACGAACTGTCAAAGGTTGTCGATAAAATGTCTCGCTCGATCAACCATATAAAGCTTAATTGTTTGCGGGAATTTGTAGTCGACTCCGAGAGAATATGTAGTAAATACGCTCGAAGACACGTAACACAAAAAAAGAGACGCTCGCATGTTCAATGCTTCGTAATTCGAGTCAAACTTGCGTAATACTGTTCGCAAAATTCGCAAAAAAAGGATATAAGCAAAAAGAGAGAGAGAGAGAGAGAGAGAGAGTTTTTTCTCAAGCTTATATAGCGATTGATCAATAAATTCCGTGCTCATGTCGAATTAACACCTCAGGTCACAACTGAATTTAAAAAATTGTTATCAAGTAAAACACAATGATGGATATGTATAAAATTAGATGTTGATAATTCGTGCATAACAAAATGTCAACTCAATTAAGTTTCCAAAAGAAAAGAGCTTTGTGTATCTCACTGCGCAATTAGTTCACCTAATGAATATTGCATCGCGATAATAGATAATATATAAAATGTATTTATTCGTAGAAAAAACTAATTAAAATTATATAATAAGTAATAATATTATATAGTATAAGTAATAATTATAATATATTATGTAATAAGTATTATTAATTTTTCCGCACGATTTTACAGATTATCACGTATTATTATGATGCACATCATACGTTACTTTGCATTACACGCGCGCGTGCGTTAAAAGAAGAGAATTTTGATGAAATTACCGCAATATAAGATGTAAGCGGGTAAAGAGAGAGGAAAATAGAAATATAGAAAGTTTGTATAAATAAAAGCTAACGCGCACAAAACGTAAAAGAAGTTTCTGCCGACTGTTTTTATATGCCGTGAGAAAAACCGGAAGCGATCTTCCACGAGAAGAAAATAACTGAAGAGCTTCGACGTTGAGCAAGGAGCGCGACCATGTGCCTCATCGAAAACTCGCGCAAAGTGCTGCGGCGAGTTTTCGCAGTGGAGAAAAAACTTCAGCGATCGCGCTTCCGTCGATTTGTCAACCGCACCGAAACGTATCCGATTCCGCGTTCCGTTCGAGCTATCACCAACTGTCGCTCGCGCGTGAGAAATTGAATAGACGAGCCGGTCCTGAAGACCTTAAGCGATTTTCTTAAAGAACGATTTAAAATTGAGACCGTGAATGTGTAAGAAAAAGTTTTATAAGTATGTTGTTTTTACTAACTTTTGCTCACTTAAATTATTTTTCGGAAAATAAAATGCACAATTACTCGATTGAAATTATCTTCGTATTGCGAATTTGGAAGCACTTAGTATGAAACCAATAGTCTCATTCGATTTATTAACGTAAGACCGGCGCAACTTTTGTATCCGCGTTACTAACCGACACGTTACTTTTCCGGAAACTACTTTACTCATCTATATCCGCGCGCTGAAAATAAATTTGACGCCCAAACTCAGGCCGGAAACTCGCCTTCACATCAGGCTAAAAGTCACTCGCTGAAGTTCGCGTCAATTTGTCAAACGTACCGAGACGTGTCCGGATTTCGCGTTCCGTACGAACTAACTTGAACAACGTACCAGTGAACTCAATATATTTAAAGCGCCCTTCGACCTTCCTCGAAATCATTCCAACACTTCCATAAATTACTTTCAAGTCGTACAATTAAAATGACGATTTAATGATTTACTTCGTTTTCCGCGACGATTTCCGTCAAGAGAGAAAAAAAAGAAGAAGTTTTCTCACATTTACATTTGTTCCCCTCGCGAGACTAACTAATTTGCGTTTGTTCTTTTCGGTTTTTCTTACCTTCCACCGTATTTTCCGATCTGTATATAAGAGCACACACGCGCACGTACCCAATTTCGTTCAATTGAACACGAATTGCTCGGACAATCGGCTTAAAGGGTATCAGAGAAATATTTGTGCGCCAAGTTGAAATTATATTGGTTGCGGCCATGACCGAGAAAGGGGGTTCTCGCCTCACACGAAGGTAATGGGAAATGGGGAATCTTTTCGACGCTCGCGCGGAGATTGGCCCGATCAAACGGCCGAAGCCAATCTCGCCCTTTTTCCAGACGGTTTCAGACGCCGATACACCAAACTGGTCGTTTCTGTTTTGGAGAATAAAAGTGCGATATATTGTCCGAACAGTAAAAGAAAATTTTATCTTGTCTCACTTGTCACGTGACGAGAAGAACCGACGCGTGTCTTTTTTTTTTACCGTCTTTAACTAATCGGTATTCACAAAGCGATCATTCGTTTGTCAAACTCCGTCGCGTCAAACGACACTGACAATCCCGAGAAGGTTTTCCCTCCGATACTAATTACAAGTACAACACACTCAAGTTAAGTGGATGACGGTAGAACTGCACTCTGTCACTTAAGCACCGGCGATAATTAACGTAACTGAGTAGCCGTTCAGAAGGGTCTCTCGTTTCGTGTTTCAGAGCAGATCGCGCACCCGGTATTGCACTTAAATGGGTGTCTCTCTAACCCTCTCTTTATAGTCTATGTAAGTAAATTTTCTTTTTCTACCTGTGTCACTTTCACAAACCGGATTATCGACGCGCAGGGTCTTCTAAGCGCGATCGAATGACGCGCAAAGATTACATTGTTGCAGAGCGGCGAAGAATAACGTTCGAATTTCGTTCGCTTGTCTACGGTGGATTATGCAAATCAGGACCCGTGCCGCGTTAAATAGCGAGATTACCCGCCGGAGAATTTTAATCGTGATAATCGCTCGCTCTTTCTAATTACCTTCCACCACTGTCTTTCGCGGAATGGACTGCAATTTTTTTGCTATTCAACGCGCGGAGGGATCGTTAGAGCGTTTTCGCACTGTCGCGGCTGAACGTCGGCGCGTTTTCTTCTTAATTACGCGCTTCGCTATATATTAAATAGTGTATTTCAGACGGCTATTTCCTTCCGCGAACGGCCTTCGCCGCGAGAGCCTCCACATTGATCGGTCTTGTTCTACTCGATTATACCGCGCAATACGTGCAAGCGCCAGCAAGGATATTCTGTGCTTAGATGGGTTGTAAAATTTTTATAGAGAATTTTTTTCTGATCGAACGCACGCACACGAAGAGATATTAATACACGTTTTACGATGTTAATACATCTTCGCACGCAACATTACTCGACATTATTTTTTTTTTTTTATCTCGTCCTCACTCAGTATTGTCTTGGGATATACCTTGGCACACATTCTTTTTTTAAACCCTCTATATTTTTTTCAATTATTAATAATTATAATACGCGCGCGTATACACGCGCACTTTGTGAATTGCTGCTCACTTTGAGAGACATATGACGAAACGCGTCGTTAATTGTCTCTCATTAAAAAGACCAAGGCGCAATGTTTTTTTTTTACATTGCAAATGAATAATAATAAAGCAAAACTGCCTAATTGCAACGCATATGCGTCAAAAAAAAAAGAAAAACTCTATCCATATGTTTTCGTTCTCACGCTTTTTCTCTCGTTTGCGGCGAGACCATCATTAATAACCGCGTAAATATACGAGAGAGAAAGAAAGAAGAGAGTACGCACGCGCACGTCAACCGACAACCGACGCGCGGCACACTGCCGATATTTGCAACCTTCTCCCCTCCTCTCTCTGGGATCTTTCTTTTTCTGGCCGCGACGAAAAAGAGAATCCGCACCTCTTAAGTGGAGAATACAGGCACACGCAAACTATCTGCTTTCTCACGTAATTGCGCGCGCGGTGCCGCACTCTTCGCGGCTGTACCTGCATGCGTATATATTTCGCCCTACGAGTGAGATAGACGACATGTAACTACTACGCGGTCTCTCTGTCGTTTCTTCGCCGCGCGCGATCCCGCGTGCAGGTACTACGCGAACTAATTGCGACCCCGGGGGTCGTCGCACTCTCTCCCGCGGTGCGTTAATGACGACGCATTGAATGTCGCCCTTCCTTCTCTTCCTTCGCCTCTTCGTTCTTCCCTGACCTCTCGACGTACATGTATCACAAACGTAGTCGATAGTTACGGCAATAAAATGACTCTCCGATTCAATTCATGCGAGCGAGAGGAGCGGAACGGCGCGTTTCTTTCTACCGGCCTGAGAAATATAATCGCCGATCGAGAGTTCGCGAGAACAATGTAACTTCGAGGGATAAAAATTGTTCTCGAAAAGAATGACATTTAAATCAGTGTTTTTTTGGAGTAATTTTTTTAACAACAAAGTGCTTCTAAAAATAGAAAATTTATTGTAGAAATAATTGGGTTTCTGTTCATGATTTTACACGCAAAGAGATGTGGAAGATACCTCCGCGTCGAGCATCCGGACAAAACGCTTTAAGGAGGTTTATATATTATATATTGTTTGTTTCTACCACGTCGAAATGCTCTGTAAGAAGAATCTTCGAAATTAGTTCACGTAACAAAAGTCGATTTCTAACGGTTTCCATTAATTTCCAGGTCATCGGAAATGTGTTCGACCAAATGTGCACGTGCGTCATTTCACAGAGACTTTGCTTTTATTTTTCGTTCGAGATCTATTGCCTAATCTGTTTTTGTTCGTTTAAGTGTTGTTAAAGTTTTCACGTGTCATTTTCGCGATCGACATTTTCATGATGCAGTGCTTGATTTAATTATCGAATACGTCAACTTAAAAATTTTGCATTTTTTAACTTTTAACCTTTATCGAAAATATCTTCACACAATAAATTGTAATAACAAATCTCATGAATCAATATTATTTTGACATCTTAAATCAATAGTAATTTCTTGACTCTGAAAAATAATCTAAAAAAAAACATCAATATCTGGTATAGAAAATTACCATATCGTTCCTTGAAGCCATTTCGTTTCTACCGAGAATTGCTCATCGACTCGGCGAAAAATCGTTTCTCCTCCATGACGCGTGACGTGAACGTAATCGATATCTAATCTCATCATTCTCGTTACCAACCGCGCGAAGTGGAATTCCCAATTCCGATCGTGCAGAAATCGATCGCCGACAAACGAAAAATGACGGAGGAGAGTCACGGAGATGTACGAACACGCGTTTATACATGAAAAATTCAAATTTTAGAAGTTATTATATGTAAAAGTTTTTAATGCTATATCTGCATTTTATATTTTCGTCGAAACTAACTAAACAAATACGCCGTAAATGAATTCTGTTCGTTTTATGTAACTTGTTTTTAACTTTCAGTCTCTCCAAAGCAGTTTTCTGCATATTTACAATTTATCGACAATTTATTGGTTCATAAAAACTCTATAGTTAACAAGACTTTTTAAAAATACACGGAACTTTTTCCGATATATTATTAATGTACAAAATTGTTCAAATATGCGAGCTTGAACGAGATGCTTAAAATGAAAAATGCGACCGAGCACAAGTATCGCGATTGTATTAGAAGAAAGCTCTCAAGAAGAAACGCGTCTCCCGCGTTGCCAGTCGATACCTCGACACTTAGCGAGTAATTGCTTTTCTGACACGTTTGTGTGATGCCATCGAACGATCTTCTGAATATTGAATGCGAGAAGATCTCACCGAGGTGTATCACGAACAAATAGACTCGGATAAACTTGTAGACACACATCGTATAGGTCTCGTTTCGAACTATAAATGTAAATATTACGCGTTACGTGATCGAAATACGTTCAAAAGTGAATTTATACGAAGAATACGAGAACTGATAAAAATTTTAATTTTAGAGATCGTTCACTTTTGAGGTTCAGAAGAAAAATCGTTGTTTATTCTCACGATCTTCTCGCATTACAACGATAATTCAACTTACTTATGTTCAAGAATTTATTCTTAATAACGGTGTGTGATAGAATCTATATTTGTTTATACAATATATTCAAAAAACTGGAAAATAAAAAGATAAAAATAAGAGAAACATTACACTAATCTGATAAATTAGAAGTAACCATTAACACTTTTCAATATTACTAAAACTAGTCTATTCTCTTCTGGTTTATAACATTTATTATTTCTTTTCTTCTTTATTCTAATACATTATTCTGCTATTACTATAAAACATTAGTCGAATCAAGTATTTCATTGCAATCATGAAAAGTTCCATTCCACAAAAACTTGAAAGCTCGCAAAAAAACTGATATTTTATTGGTAATCTTATAAACTTAAACATTAATTTAAACATTCTTTTATAAAACTTCGTTAGAAGAAAATTTTTAGACTTCAAATACTCTCTTTTATATATTTTTTGATAAATAAGACAGTCTGAATGTTTACCGCTGATTAAAATCGGAACTACCAGCAGCTTTCGCGCGAGATTACAAGCAACTTCCAAAGGAGCAGCCTTTTCTGTAGTCGACATACTTTCCCGTCCAAATATTTGGCATCACCGACAGTAGCATATTGTAGAAATCAGAAAAGTGGCGTGTGTTTCCTCTCTCGTGTTTGCCTCGTGTATCCGGGAGACGGAATAATCGGCGATGCGCTATCTATATGCTTTAGAATTTCCCCTCCCGTACATATAGCAGGTGCCAAATTATTGTCGGGAAAGCCTGCGGGATCCGAAATAGAGTACCTAGACTCTCGATGGTATCGGTCCATTACCGCTTCCCGGATGATGAAAGACACCTAACACAACTATTATCCCGACTAACCGGACGTAGTACGCGGTCCACCAGTCTTCAATTTCTCAAACGTCTTTGTCCGTATCGATCCGCTCTAGAGAATTCGTAAAACAAGCCAATCCGCGGCACTACCCCGGCACTACTATCGTCATCAATGTCGTTCCTCTGTAATTTGTCGCTTCGATAGACCGCCTATTCCGGTTGCATTAGCGAGTTTATGCTCCGAACGATAGATGTTCGTTTATCTATTATTAGCACGAACTAGATAATAACTTCTCTTTCGGTTTAAAAAACTAAATCTCTCCTCTCTCTTTTTTTCTCTCTTCTTCTGCTAGGATTATAGCAACGTAAAGTAATTTTAACTCCGTAATGATGCATATATAAGTAACGTCGCGATATATTTTCCAGAGTTGCGTTCACATATATAACGGAATCGATTGGCGCGCGACGACGGGAATCCGTAAAATGCGAGACGAACGTCGTCGCGATCGTACGTTTTTATACTTGTCGCAGTGCGCGCTCGCATTTACATATCCATATCCGAGCGTGTCCGACGCGCGAACGCAGAAACACCCCCCTGTGGCATTGCTGAAGAATTTACGAGGCGCGGATGGTATTTGACATCTCGAGCGGCCCAACGACGTCGCGCACCGTCGTCGTCGTCGTCGCCACCTTGCTCGATCGCATAAACGCGCGAGCCATAATCTTCGAGTTCTCGATCGTTCGTTCTCGACCGACAGCACGCGCACCTATTACTATCGCGACCGATTGGCGGTGCGAGAGAGAGAGCAGAAGAGAATCCGTAAAACCTGAGAGCGGTCGTTACCGAGATAAGCGCGCTTCCACTCTTAAACGTCCTCCCGCGCGCGTGGTCACGCTAGGTCGGCCGTAATCCATTTAGGCCGGCCGCAGCCCTTGAGTTCTTAAAACATTTTCTGTACAGCAGCGCCCGGGCTTAACGGCTTACTACTTCTCCGAGGGGCAATCTGTAAAGTGGTCCTGCGAGCGCCGGAACGAAGCGCCTCTCTTAACCCATTAACGAGGGACCACTCGGAGGCTCCTTTCTCCCTCTCCCTCCCGCGATCGAGCGCAGACTGATCGGTCGAAATAGGCCGGTCATCACCGCCTTCGAGAACGACTCTCGGTAATGAGCGCATCTTTTATCGCAAATGTCCGTGCAATAACCTCGGAACGCTCCGGACGTTTCCAAGTATTCGAGATTCGACGTGGGACCAAGTTAAGGTCAATATCTGTCGATGTGTATGATGTTTCATGTCTTCAGGATATCGGTAACGGCAGAGCACGATATCGCAGCTGGCACTATGTTCGAGAAGCATATCGCAGATATTTTGAAATAACTGTTTTACGTTGTGTACGAGAAGAAGCACCTTGTAGGAAATTCCTTCCGCTGTGTTGCAAAAATTTACGCAACTCGTGAATTACGCGACGCAGAAATATAAGGATCCCGTGAATGTTGAGACAGATTTCCGGAATTAAGACGAAAATTGAATTTCGTTTTCTTCAATACATATATAACGCTTTGCGACGTAACTTGTCGGTTTCTATTATTTTCGTAAAATTGCCTAGTTAGTCTGATACGACAAAACGAAGTATAATAATTATCCGAAAGTTATGTTCGCTTAATGATTTAATCAAAAGATCGAGCTTAGGGGAATGTAACGGTGGTACATCCGGGATGAAATGCGCGTAGGAGAAAAGCCGGTCCGATAATCCGGCGAGACTCTCGGAAATTCTCGCAGCCATTACCGAACTCTCCGGTCACTCGTACGGGGTATCTATACATCCTTTCCGTATATACATATACATATATATATACATATATATATATATATATACACACACACCTTTAAGTGAGCCAGGATCTGCTGCATATAGCACACTCGCTCAGATTTCCCATGGGAACGCATCAAGCTTACTGTCTTCTAAGAACAAGTTAGCTCGTAGGCTTTTATCGTCGTACTTTGATCATAGCACAGTATTATGTTACAGCTGTAATTGTGATTTCGAGAGAAAATTCTGAAGACAAAATGGTATCTCTCTTACAAAACCGAAGATGGAAATAATTCTCAGATACGACCAAGCTACGTTTCATAATATATTTTGCGAGAGAGAGAGAATCGATCGTGACCAAGTATTTCGTCGCGCGCATTCTGTAATTAGATATTATCTACACGAAAACTAAACTCGCATCGCAGTGGTGTTGTTTATAAACTCGAGTTGTTTGCATTTACGCGATATTAATTTCGCTACTCGTTAGGAAAGAGAGATGCATTGAAGTTGCCCGGCAGAAAGTCGTGCCTTAGAGAAAATCTCATCGAAAACCGCGAATGTTAACGACCAACAGCTCTGATGGAGCTATGCAAACAACGCGTTGACTGCGCAACGACGTGTCTCAAAATTCACGTACGAATCGGTATTGTTGATACAAGCCGTCGCGTTTGTATTCACCGAACAGACTTTAACAAGTAGGTTTTGCTTTTTTTATCAATTGAATCGACGCGCAACATCGTGTTCCGGACACAAACAAGAATATTAAAGTTTTCTATGTAGAAATACGATACGTGTAATAATTCGCTTCGTTATCCGTCTTATTGTTCGAATGATCAAACTCTATTTAGATTCAATCAGAGGTTTTTATGGCGTGGTTATTATTATTTTTAATTGAATGAAAAAGAAGAGGCCAATGGGAAGGCCAACGAACACGGTCGGTTGAGTGTTGTGTAGTGTTTATTTTTATTACGTGGAAATTGTATATGCTGCAAAAAAAACGACTACGTCGTCATTTTCACGAACGGAAAATTTCCTTGCTAATTATGAGAACAAATTTTCGAAACACTTCAACGCCGTCTGTCTAAAACTCCGTACACCTAAAATAGTTGGCCGATAAAATGTCCATCAAATATTTAAGCATGCTTTTTTGAACGAAATTAATCTCGCGTGCCTTGTTACAGTATTCTAATGAGCATATCGTTAACTCCTGACCTTAAATATGCAAAATGTAGGAACGTAGGTAAAATGGTAGATATACGTATTATACTTTTCGATATATGTGTGTTACACTTCGTGATGTAAAAATGTGTGTGCACAGCTATCTGCGTGTGTGTGTGTGTGTGTGTGTGTATATATTGTAAGAGAAAGCGCAAGAGAGCAGAGAAAGAAAACCTAATGCGAGAGAATCAGATGAGCGAATATAAATCAAAGAAACATCTACAGAGACGTGAAAAAGAAGGAGCAAATGAGTGCACAAAGAACGAAATAAAATTTTAAAAACCCAAAGTTGAAACGTACAGAAGCGTACAGACATCTAAGAGAATAAACGGTCAAAATTGCGCGCGTCTTTTGTTTCTTTTTTCTTCTTCTTGCGTTCAAAATTTTGCAACGCCACATTAATTGATTTTAAATCACACGACCGAGTACCAAGTTGGTTTCATCCCCCGCCATCGATCGCGAAATTCGAGATTAATTCGCAGCGATAACACGATAGTAACAAGGTGTTAAGGAATGCCTTTCTCTGTTCACCTTCTAATAAGAGCCTAAAAGCATTTCGCTCCACGCATACCAGCGTCTGAACCTTAAGCCAGCTCGGAACTTAATCACGCGACGGCGCAGACGCGGCTAACGATTCCCGGGCGCTTTGTAACACGACACGGGGGCCTATATCGTGCCAAAGTATTTATCTTGAAAGCGCCCCGCACGCTTGACCGCCGCTAATATCCCACTAATCCACTTTACACAATCTTCCCTCGTATACATAATTCCAGGCACTCCGCCCCATAGATCATAAACACTTCCGTGCGGCTTGCTCGTTCTCCCACTGCTCTGGCCCACCATTTGCGGTCTCGTCCGGGGAGGCCGTGTAAAATGTGCCATTATAATCGACCTTCGCGTAGCACCCGCAGCGAGAGAAGGGGTAAGTTCTTCAAGCGCGTTTATTTGCATGCGCAGAAAACGTCACGAAGAAATTGAAAGAGAAAGAGAGAGAGAAGAGAGAGAGAGAGGATCTTGTAATAAAATAATGTAGTGCATTGTTATATAATGTATGTATATAATTATATGTATATAAAAAAATAAAATCGTGAATGTTCAATAATTCTCCGAAAACTACAAATTAAATTTGGGATTGTGAGATTAAAATGTATACTTGCAAGAGAGTAAACAGTAATAATTGTGTTACTTTTACTTGTTACTGTATACTCTTTCCACGTACTCCAACTAGCGGAGACAGCTTTATAAAGGAGCGAAACACTTGTTCATACTATTCATACATCATCTCTCTGAAGGAGAATGTGTTCTTGTATATCACGTAAGCGGAAGTTAAATCGCGAAGGAAGTTACTAATGAACTCACGTCTCTCTTATTCAAAATCACGATTACATTCTTGTAAATTTGATCAAAATCTTGTACCGTACAGACAATATTCGCAATATTATATTGCATCCGTGTAAGCGTGAAACGACATTACAGACTACAAATCAATAAAACGCGGATTTATTCCTGTTTCAGCGATTGTGTGCAAAGTAGCTTTTCAATCTGCGGCGAGCTCTCATTACACTTCTTTTTGTTTTCGTGACATATTCTCTGCTTTTCCACGTGGAAAAACATTCGTGTTTTCTTTTTAGACGGGCGCGGGCACATCCCCCATCAAAGGGATGTAATCTTCCAAATGCATAAAGTTCGTTGACGCTCCGTCGTAAAATTTTATGGAAATTTATTCTTCCCACATATATCCGGACGTTTTTTTTTGTGTGGAGAAAATAGACCACAAATTTTCAATCAGTAAGTTTTGGTTAATGAAAGTCGAAAGAAACAGTTCAGCGTTTTATTATGAAAAGTTGCCCTGTTGTATTTCCGTTTGATAGCCAACAAGTACAGCGGGACATTTTACAGGAAAACAGAAATTGCTTTATTTCAAATAAGAACGTATATCGCAGCAAACCTGCACCTATTACCTAACTTGTTATATTCACCGTTCTCTCTTCCTTATATAATGTACCGTCTGCCTCGGAATCGCGAATTCTAGAACTAACACACGAGTTTCCACACGCGGAAATATTAAAGTTCTAAGCCTGCACCGCGGCGGAGCAGTTCGCTAATTGCGAGGTGTGTACCCGAGCGCCTTGGAAATTACTGTTGCTAAAAATCATATCTCATCAAGAATGTGTTCTAATTAAAGCTAAAAATCATATCTCATTGAGAATGTGTTTTTCTTAAAATACACTTTTTATTAAAAAAAAATAATAACATTGTAACGTACATTTCTCATTTAATTTTTATCCTCCTCTTCACTCTTTTTCTCTCTCCTTTTAAGTGTAATCTTACTGTATGTGTTCCAACAATTATTAGCTATATCTTGTTGCGGTTGTATAAAAGTTTACATATATATATTCACTATTTTCCTGTAATGCTATCGTTGTCTACGAAGATTTGTGACCAGTCGAACAATACGCTGATATTCTACCAGCATATTGTTTGTGACGGCCATGGATCTTTTGTAAAAAGATCCTTTACATGGATAGACGGCCGATCAGAAACAAACAGAGATAGGCCGCGACAGAACCGATGCGGCGAGGCCCGACAATAGGCCCGGAACGACAAGAGCTATACTCTCGGAGTGACTGTGTAAAATCGACAGGTAATAAAGCACGCTCGAGAAGCATGTTCTCTCTCTCTCTCTCTCTCTCTCTCTCTCTCTCTCTCTCTCTCTCTCTCTCTCTCTCTCTCTCTCTATCTGTCTCTCTGTCTCTCTCTGTCTCACTCTGTCTCTCTCTTTCTCTTTCTCTTGACAGGTGAGAAAAGGCGATCTTGGCAAAGGAAAACAGATCAGAGCAAGAGAGATCTCCGCATTGTACCTCGAAGATTACATTCCGCTTTCTTCCCCTCTCAGCGGTTTACTGGCGTTTCGAAATAGGGTAGAGAATTTTGTGCAAGGTAAAAGAGAAGACGCGGAAAAATATTCAAGAATCGAGGGACCTCTTTAAAAGAGCAAGCGAGAGAGTTTCTCTATAGTATATTTTCACAAGACATAGAAACAGCGGAAACGCAGTATAATGGTAAAACACATTTTTCTTTATAATATGATTTATCAAATTTCTTTCTCATTTATATGTTTTTGTTTGTCGTGGCGTTATTTCGGAGAATATTTGTTAGGAAACGTAAAACCGTTTTCTGGAAAATGATTACCTACATATTCATTAGAACGAAAATACGCAAATCCGCGTTACGAGAAAAAGCGACACTCTACACTCCGATAATTAGTAACGATCCGTGCGACTTTCGAACAAATTAATGTACGCGAGTATCGAGATATAGAAAAGCTCGAATAAAAAGCTGAGCATATCCGAAGCAAGTTCGACAAGTTCATGTGAATAAATCCGTAAACCAACAATAGGTTGTGCGTCGCGTATCCCGATAAATCCTACGCTCTGAAACTCACAAACGCCAAAAATACGACCTAGCATATAGCCGTTGCTTTCCTTACTTTAGTTCTGCGCTCTCTTGAGTTCTTTCGAGACGCTGCTGAAGAAGCGCGGAAGCTCCTCGTTTGTATTGTACGCAACGCGCAGTTCGCTCGTAAGTTTCGACAAAGTTTTCGCTATATCAAACAAGGATGTGTCCCAAAAATTTGCAGAGCACAGCGAGGAAAGCGTCGTCTTTCGCTTCGCGGCGAATTATTCGTAGCGATAACGACGTTTTCTGCGAATTTTACTAACAAAATTTGAGAGGGAAAGAAAGAGAGAAAAACAATTCTCCTCTATATTGAAAATAATTAAACATTATTTTCCTATTAGATATATCACGTTGTATTTAATATTATAAAACATTATAATAGTATTATAACACGTAACTGAAAGATTGTTTTAATTATTATCGTTTTAATTACTTGAAAAAACGGGTTATTTCTCTTTTTTATCGTTACGTGAGAGTTTCACGAGCACGTTAACACAAATATTAAATTAATCTAAATTACTTCACATAATTGCGCTAAGTTTTTTTTTCTGATTATCGAGCAAACCAATTTGAAGCAACGATCTTTACCTTAATTACACGCGGTTACGATTCTGAAGATTCGCTCACGTTAATCTCGAAATGTCATCTCGTCAGTGGCCGGAGAGCCACATCGGGATGATTAGCTTAAAGACATGCGAACGAAGCAGAATCTATGGATCTCGCAAAATTAGCCGCAGCCGATGCAGCTCTATACCTATCTCAGCGCGCTCCGAAAAGCCTGGAAACCGACATCGGTCGGCTCGCGTGCACCGAGTGACCTCGTTCCCCTTCAAACCTTCGAATAAAGAGGGAGGGAGTGTCACGTGGCCATGTCGTTAATTTCGCCGTTCTTGGACCGTACAGAAAGGACGAAGGTAGTGCGCGCAGCGAAAGGACACTGAAGCTCCCTAATCCCTGGCGACCGCATTCAAAAGTTTGGCCACTCAAAGGGAAATGAGAAAGACGCAGCAACCATTGGCAGATTAAAGCGATGCTGCTGGCCTTTGATCTTCCTCACAAAACAAGAGTCGAGAGCATAAAACGCGTCTGAGTTCTAGAAGGTCCGACCTCTTTCCCATCGACTTTCCAAGTGACGACGATCAAGGAAAAGGACGGAAAAGAGAGTGAAAAAAAGAGAGAAAGAAAGAGAAAGAGAGAGAAAGAACGGTTCGAAAAGCCTATAGAAGAGTGGTTCCTTCTCATTATGGGCCGAGATATAATACATAATTGAGCTCTATGCGACAGGTAAAATGAGCGCGACACAATAAAAAACAAAAAAAAAAAAGAGACTTTAGTACTCACAAAGACGAAGTAGGATTTTCTCATGGTCCTCGTCGATCTGGTCACTTGTCGACTTAATGCACCTCTCTTCTCGCTCGCTGACCGATGTGCGTAATTTTTTGCTCCGAGACTCTTGTCAGAGATGGTCGAGTTTCCACCACGTGCACCTTTCACCCTCTGGCAAAAGGCGCATCGAGGAACCTGTCGAGCGTCGAGACAAGTTACGAATTTTTTTTTTTTCGGTTCACGTTATCCCTGAACACTTCACCCTCCTTTCCGACGCGGTGTACACATAACAGGTATCGCGGGGATCACGTGCGCCACGAGTCGATGCGCGAATCGACGACTGACACGGGGGGGAGAAAACAATCGAGACTCGAAAGCCAACTATTGTGATACAAAACGTTTGTTGTGATGAAAACGTTTCGATCGAAGAACAAACGCGATCGATGAGAGATCCTGCGATCGTGTCTGCGACAATTGCGCTTGATCACAGACCGTTTAAAGTCGCACGTGCGTTATATCAGCGTGACCGGGAGATGTCGTCGGGCCGAAGTGCGCGACGCGAGTGTCGGCCTTAACGTCTCGAAAGCGCTTGACGTTGGCGCCCGTGCGGTGTCGAGCAAAGTGGGGGATGCGAAGGGGAAATGATCGTCCACCCCTTCCCGCCGCCTCCGTTCTCCCCTTTTGTGCGCGGCCACCTACGCCACCCCCGTGGAGAGAACGCTACACTCAACTCCCACGGTACTACCACCGCGCTCGCCTCTGTGCACCCATCGACCCCGTGGCCACCCACTTCACGTCGGGGGCGAGAGTGGAATAAAGTGCTGCCGGAGGGATGGTAGAGAGAGAGAGGGATGGTAGCCGCGCGACGACGCAGGGATGGAACGACGCGGGATAAGAAGAGAAACGAAAGAATGAGAAAGGGAGAGCTGTCGGAAAGAGGGAAAGCATAATTCGCGAAGTTGCGTTGATCAAACAAGCGTTGCTTTTGTGTTTTCTTTTTTTTATTTTTGTTTTTACATGTCACTCTTTAACTATCCGCGGTTTTTTTCCCCGAAGAAGGGAGATAGAATAATTGCTAAAGTCGAATGAGATAATTATGCGTGTACGTATTTCACGGTTTTCAGGTTGTCATGTCTGCAGCAAACATAGCAGAACCATCCGTCGCTCGACGTGGAATTTAGTTTACGTCTGTCACACGTCTGTCAAACGCGCGAGAAATCCGAATAAGTTTCTGCTTCGATTTTTTCGTCTCTGTCAGATCTACAGAATCAGTCAGTCGCCGCTATATCGGAAAATCTTACGCGAACAAACCGATAAAAATCGCCATGTTCCAATACACGTGAGAGATAATGAGTGCACAGTTGTAAAGGTATCGGATAAGTGCGTGATATCACACGCGTATCTCTACATAGTTTTTTTTTACGTACATCCCCCATATGCGCACACTTTTATAATTAATAGCGGCCTTTGATGCCGTTCGCTTTTACGATAATGAAACTTCAAAGCGCGTCGTAATGTTTCAAACTCGCCTCATATAACAACGTTCGGAATAAACGTTACACGAGTATCATATTTCTGCTAATACGCAAAACAGTCAGAATGCGAAAATTGAGAATATGGCGCGATATGGCAGGAAACTCGCGTTGAGAGCACGCGGAATCACCCCCGCGGTTAACGCGGTTGAACCGCAAGTCCACTTTATGTATGCACATTTCAAGATCAGTCGAGTGTACGGAAGGGTTAACTTGTACCGAGATTTGGTTTTGACAACTAACGTAAAATTCGTTTAAATAATCATCAGCTGGTGAATGAAGTACAAAAATTGTGAGAGAGAACATTCGATGTGAGAAATGCTATCAAGATGTTGCGTGACACAGATTAAATAAAATAAAATAAAAAAAAAACTAAATTTTTATATTTTAGTTTACTTTGCTCTTGC
The DNA here is from genome assembly GCA_014825685.1 of Pseudomyrmex cubaensis. Lineage (NCBI taxonomy): Eukaryota > Metazoa > Arthropoda > Insecta > Hymenoptera > Formicidae > Pseudomyrmex > Pseudomyrmex cubaensis. The sequence goes on along the minus strand of QVOA01017939.1, from coordinate 1,182 downwards.
AGCGAGATACAACTAAAAAATATAGAGAATGCGAGATAACTTTTACGCAAGAAACAAAAAATTTAAACTTATTCCCTTATTCCCTTCCTCTCGACGCACAATATTATTTAATCTAGCTTTGCAACATTTGTATCTTATACCACTTGCTTGTGTGTGTTTAATTTTTAATTAAACATGTATAAAATCACGATATTTTTGCATTTTTTGCAGATATTTGGCAGCACGTACGCAAAAAGATAGAAACAACTACTACCAACGTCAAAAATGCTTCTGGCTGTTTTGCTCTTCACCAGTTTTATACAATGTAAAAAATATGCCAAATAAAGTAATTGTATTCTCTCTCTCTCTCTTTCGCGCTCGCTTTATACACGTGCTGTTTATATTCCAACTCCCTTAACATCCTTTTCCCATTTCGAAACATGAAGCGACTGTATGCGGAAATTTTATCCACAGACAGGTAGATAAAAATAGCCTGACCAGAGGGAAGGGAACAATTGATGTAGTAGAAAAAAATTTTAGAATTTAGGAAAAATGTAACAGATATTTTAAATCTTTTTCGCTTGCTTTTTTTTTTTGTTTTACTGCAAAATTGCGGCGAGAATAAACGAGTGCTAATTACAAAATTGTATTAATTTACGTATAAGTTTTTCATTACATTAGTATGTTTAAAACGTTTACTCCAATTTAATTGAACTTTTTTTCAATTTAGTGGCATTTTTGCTCGAGTTAAAAATAATTTTGCAATATTAAGTTTGTATATATACGTATAAACTGTTTTATCTGTTAAAAGAATTGATAGTTTAGTTAATAAAAGAGATAATACATCGATAATTGTGAAAAGTATTTTATATATGGATTCCTTGGTGTAAACAAAAATTGTATCTTGACGACGAATTATTTTGTCGTATTTTATCACAATTAAATACAAATAAATCTCATCTAGGGCTGATCACAGAAAAAAAATTTAAACAAATTCGATGCACATACGGGGTTTCCGATTTTTAGAGAGGATTTTGTCCTCAGTTTGATAGCGAATGGGTTCATGTCACGTGGTCGGGATTTATCGACGCTGAAAATTTCGTCCGCTGGAACTAACGACAACAATTATTCGAAAAGTTGCCAACACGTCAAAAATGGGTGACGCAAGGGATTGTTATCGCGTTGCATGCTGGATGTTTGATG
>QVOA01017938.1:0-86425 GCA_014825685.1 Pseudomyrmex cubaensis | reverse complement strand
TATATATATATATATATATATATATATATATATATATATATATATATATATATGTGTGTGTGTGTGTGTGTCACGCGGAAAGAGGCTGTGGGAAAGATAGCGCCCGCTATGCGAGATCTCTCAGTGCCGTTTCATCGCCGTGTTTACGAGGATGCCCCCTCGGCGGCTCTAGACCCCACGGCCAACCTTCGTCCTCCTTTATCACTAGCTCAGGCCACGCGAGCCAATGAAGTGACGTCGCAGACACTCCTCGCGCGCGCGCAATATTGAAGGAAAAGAAAATGAACGAATAATTACAATAATTGACGGATAAAAATTGTATTTATTTTTTTCTATTTCGTTTTCAGGATGGAAACTTTCCAAGAAGCTGGTGTTCAGATGCTGAAGGAATTCAGAGCTTTGTTGCAGCACTCGCCGCTACCGCTTCCTGGTACTCGTCTACTTCAACTGCTGGCGCTGAACATGTTCGCGATCGAGACTACGCAACTGAAAGGTAAGTGCGTGCAACAATAGTAAAATCTCTTTTAAATATTTTTCGCTGTTTATGTGTACCGTTACTAAATGTGTGTGGTTTTTTTTGTGTATTTACAATCTTAAAAAGATTGTAAATTTTACCGTTTCTAATGTCTAACAAACAAATACCAGTTGTACCTGTTGGCAATGTTAATCTTTTTCTCGCGCATTTTTCACGTTAAAGTAGACTATTCACTAGGAAACGAGATATTCGCAAAGCCGAACCGGTCACCATCCATCTTAAATGTATGCATTATGCATGATGCATTTAATGGCTGTATAAATTCTCTGACAAAGTTGCAAGTAGTTTCGCATATTTCTCTACATGTGACTCACATATGTAGAAGGTACTAGCTTCTTGTTGGTACGTGACCTTGATTGACGGGCGTGAAAAAATCATTAGCGTCGAAACATAGTACAATGGTCTCAAAAACGTCACAGTCGAAAATGCAATTTTATCCACAATTTACAAGCTTTAATTTTCATTAAGTTGTAAAGTAGCACGAAGAGGTTCTCTATTTGTGAAAAGATCAATAGCGTAATGCAGGAGACAAAATTAAACTAAACTAAATTAAATTAGACAATCTAGGATTGTGTAGAACAAAACTAATTGAAATTAAAAATTTAATTTGATTAATTAGTATAAGTTTTAAACCATTTTTTTTTTTAACATGATTAGAGGCAATTAGTTGAGAAATTTTTATCGCGATCTTGTTAGGATTTAATCGCTAGGTTACGGTCGGTGCGCATTTTCTTTACTCGCCTTCCATCCCGGTTTGTCACCGACAATCAACCACCGTGGTACGACGATATATCCGGTTCGGGGAGATGTTCCTCGACTCTTGCTTTGACAATGACTCATGGCTGCTTGCTCGTCCACGAGAGGCAACGAGCATACGAGAGCGTTCTCCGCGTTTTTGCACCTGCGTGCAAGTGCTAGCCCTATATAATTATCACTAATTTCTATACGAGAGCGAAACCCGGAGCGAGTGGAGTTTCGCTCTTCTCGGAATGGAGAACCTAGCCTGAGTCATCAAACCGCGTTCCTTTTCACGGCGCTGCTCTATTTCCGTGGTAAAACTGTTTGCGCGCAAATCCTTTGCACCTGCTTCTTCGTTCGAGTTTAACTGCGCGAAGTTGCGCTTTTACTGGCTGACGTTTCTTTCATATCGCGGGAATAATAATACCGGTTTAATAATATCACTTTTCTTCGGAAAAATCGCATGATCGCTTTCGACGGAGCTAGTGCGTAAATTTTTTTCTTTAAACTAATCAAAAGTAATATTTATGCTCGATTTATTTTAACGGCCGATAAATTTCTATGCGTTTTTGCACGTATGATCTCCGGAAGAGCGAAGGACGTTATTACAGAATTTTAGTATCTGAATCTTTAAGCAGGCGTTATCGTCAACGGGTTACACCTGGCGCGACTTTGCGCAGCATTGCACGTGCGCTAATCTGCAGTGGCTTCCTTAGAGTATTTTTCGCGGTTAGATTCTTTAGATGACACGCTCGTGCGATGACGATCACGTTTGAGAAATTTCCTCGTGAAAAAACGCAACAGCTTATACAGTTTTTGTTTTTTGCGTCACGCAGTAGTTTTGTTTCACTTAAGAAAGTGTTCTTTCAAGAATGAAAAAGTTGTTCACTATATTTAGTATTTTAATATATTAATAAAATAAGATATATTATTAATAAAATAATATTTTATTAATAAAATAAGATGAAAATTTACGAGGAATTATTTTCTTCAGATATGTAACACACACACACATTAAAAATATTTTCTGGAAGAACTTTCGGATGAGAATTAAAAAATTCGACCAATAAAGTTCGTTCTTGGATCAGCAATTGTGTGCGTGTGTATGTGTGTCTGTAAATATATTTTTTTGGAAACACGACCTTGTCCTTCGGGATCATTCTCCATTAGCCAGCCAGTAATTGAAATCGTAAACACTATCGGTAATAGTCTATTGAGTTTATGCAACCGTGTCGACACCGTCTGCGGTTGTCGGTCGAGGAACATCGGATCCCGCCTTCATCATCTTTAAACCGCCGCGACACATCCCTGCGGTTTGCTTCACCGACTCTGCTTTTTCTTTGTGTATTAACGCTACGGAGAGTTGTCGAAGCGGACATATCGTATGTCGTGTTTTTCGATTTTTTTTACATAAAGAACACGATAAAAATGAGTGAAAATCAAGCATTAAAAAAGAAAATAAGAAGAAAAAAGAGTTGCAAGGAAATTCCTTATAATTTAATAAAATCTCTCGCTTCATGTACAGTTGAAAAACTTGTTACTGCTTTTAATGCTCCTCGATAGACTTATTTCAACAACTTGGGTTATATACACGTGATAATTTCGTGATAAATACGGTCGGTGGTTAGGCGAAATCGGAAGCGGGAGAGGAAGCGAATGATACGACGAAGCCGACTATTTCGCCGCGGCGGCGAGAGATTGCTCCATCTAAAGGGGGGAGGTAAACGAACCTTCCTCGATATACACGCGGGTATATATGTGCTTCTCAATGCCGAAGTAGGATCCAATTACCAATCAAGCACAGGATCTAAGAAACCATCCTCGCCGGTGGATTACAGGATAGTCACTCCCGTAATCGTCGCCTTCGACGTTTCATTCGTCTTTCGATTGCGCCTTGCTCTCGCCCTCTCGCCCTGCACCTGCCCAGTCGACGATTTACCCTCTCGCGCGAACACGTTCCCTTGACCGGTGTAATTGATGCGCGTTTCCTTTCGCGTTTAAAGCGCAATTATCATCCCGCGATCCGAGCCGTTGAAAGCTCAAGCGAGGCTCAGTCATTTAAAGCTACGTTGCGGCATTGTGAAAAAGCATGATAAAGAAAAGGATAAAGAACTTCCGATCGAAACGATCTACACGGTATAATAATTCGAGTTTTTTTTTTCAAACAACATCTCGGAACACGTATCAAGAAGAAAAATTATTTTTCTAGTTATTTTTCGACGTTTGAATTCTCGAGTAACATGTCGAGCTATCAGTATCGACACTCCAGATTGCGATTTGATCGGGAATGGCGGCGATTCGCGGAAAATGCCGCTGGATTATTTCACGCGGACAGAACGACGATGCGCAGGCGTGCACGGGGAACGAATGCAGAGCCCGGAGACCCCGGGGCCACCAAAGAATCGCATAACGCCAAGGCTAATGTACCTAATGTCTATAATCTTGGATCATCTGCATCCGAGCTACGGGATCTGACTCTCTCTCTACGCGTACTTTAAATCCTTCCACGTACCTCCCGGAATATCTACTAAATACGGGTACTACTACTCGTTTTCTTTCCCGCCCTCTCGCCGGGGATATCGGTGCTATTAAATCGCTTCATTGTATTATTTTTCACTCTGTTTTTAATTTTGCGCTTGATCGATCTCGTGCTTCCGTTCACATGTCGACACATTCGGTTCTTCAGTGCTCGAAATTTTCTCTCAGCACATTTCACGTTTTTTCCATTTTGAGAAAACTTTCGCTATCTGTTTAGTGAATCTCTAAGTGAAATAACAAGTGAAATATCTTAAACATCGTCATTTGTTTATCTTTTCATTCTGTTTGCGCAGAGTTCCTGAAATATAAACGGTTATTTCGCATCGTTGGCGAATCGTTGGGAATAAAATACATCGAACGAGGGGGCGGACTATTGCGCAAATTTAGGATTGCATTTTTTTTTTTTTTTTTTTTTTTTTTACGATACGACGCGCGACGCGCGTACCCGAAGAACGCGAAGAATTATAATATTTCGGAGTTTCGCGAATGGGCGATCGCGATGGGCACAACGAAGGGAATCGCTTCTCGGAAAGCCGAGCCGAGAGGCTCGTTGGCATAAATTATCGAAAAGTACAGCCCTCGAAAATCTCTCCAGCTCTTCTCTCATGTATGTGTGTGTGTGTGTGCGCACGCGCACTCGCCTTCGCGAAATTGCCTCCCTAAAATATGAGAATTATTGCCCGTGGCTTCGTTCCGTCTCGCTCGCGATGTGTGTTACTCCTGCGTTTTTTGGGGATTCTTTTTCTCTCTCTCTTGTCCTCTGTCTCTCTTTCACTTTCGAGCTTTCTTTCTCTCTTTCTGCGGACGCACATCACCGAGGAGCAAGAGAGAACTTACACGCGTCTCGCTGCCTCGGTCACGAATGTGCGCACCGTTTACTTCGATCTTTTATCTCACTGAAGACAAAATATCTCTCCGCGTGCCAATTCGTAAATCAGTTTGCAAACAAAACAAAAAAAACAAACCGAAAAGAAGCAAGCCTTTCAATATCTTCCCTTTCTTCCCTCTTCGCGTGGTGAGTGCGTACGTGCGTTCGTGCACGCGTCCGCGCGCGCGCGTGATTCCTTCGCGTGGCCACACAAGAGGTTCAATGACCTCTGAACCTTCTAACCGCTCGGACGCGACCTCGCTGTTTGAATATCGTCCTGTCATTACATCCAGATGCGGAGTCGCCGTCTGACACGACGTGTCATCCTAGCGGGGCCAAATTAATTCGATCGGCACATCGAATGATAGCTATTATTCGAGTTGCTTTTGGACGTGGCATTCGCACGTCAAAATATCTCGCGCCACGAGAGACACCGGGGAATTGTCAGCTTCCCTCGATTGTTCCTGTCGTTTTGTTTTCTATCTTAAAAATATCTCGTATTCTACACAAATGGAGATATTATTTCCCAATTGTTGTTTTGCTTATCGAAAAAAAAAGTTTTCAATACCTCAAGACTTTTCAATTCGTTTATTCGTCTCGTGAGCACGAAGATTCGCGTACGTAAATCTTCGTGTTTCGTCGCAGTACGTACTTTTCTTCCGAGAAGATGACAGTCTTCGTGAAGATACTTAAGAAGTACCTCCGGTTTTCTTTAGTGAACTCTCCGCGAGCGACGGAGATCTCAACACGATTCTCGTGTCTCCTGCGCGAGGGATTCTACCGCGCGGAGCTGTTTTGCGAGTTTTTGCGAGTCCATTTCCAGCAAATAATTTATAATCTAGCAAGGACGATTAACAGAGAGAGAGGGTTAGAGAGAAAGAGACTCTACTAATCTGCTCGGCAGCGATGCGAAAGGACGCGAGCAAATGCATCCCGCTGTCGGTCGTGTGTCTTTCTCGAGTTGCGTCTAATGGCTTCCGGTGATAGCAAACCGAGAAAAACGTCCCTCTATTCGCGCCGCTTTAACGGTAATACTTTGGAATTAGTACAAAATGCAGATTCGCTTGAAAGAAAAACAACTTTTAAATTTTTCACGCGTAAAAATATTTTATACAAAAATCATACGATATTGTTAAAAAAAATCTTTTACATATAACATATTTCTTTCTACGAAATTACAACTGTGTGTTTATTCGATATTTCAAACGATTTAAGACAAGATCTCATAATACGTGAAATTAGCACCTCAACAGGTTCCATAACTCTGAGTAGCTGTTGTGTGTGTGAATTTTGAGAAGTGATCAAAAATTTCCTTTTTTTTTTTTGTCATAATGAATCGAATAGCAAAATTATTTCAATCAATTCCGAGATATTAAATAAGAGCTAAGTTCACTTACGATGTGTACGATGAGATCTAGTGCGACGACATTTGTTGTTTTTTCACTCGAGGGGGAAGGCAGAGAGATGAGAGTTGGGACCGGTGATTCTTCTCGCTCGCAAAATTAGCCGTTATCTATACGCGGGAGTTACCGGGACACAAACTTACACGCACGAGTCGGAGTGTTGCGCACCTCTGTTTGCCCGCGTTCCTGTACCGCACATCGCCGGAGATAGATGAGGGACTCTATCTTTGGCGCGGAACCAGTTACGGGCTTGACGAGCTGTGTGTTTCGCGTAATGCCTCGCGATCTTATCGTTCTATTAATAATAAACCGCGAACGGCGTTACACGTCGCGGGGAGCGACCGAGCAAAAGATTCACCGCCGTGGAGATGCGCTCGCCCGCGGTTTGTCCTTACGCATTCGTAATCGGCCGCGTTTCTCAATCGATCTTCATGTATTTAAAAGAGCACGGACTGAATTTTGCATCGTCGCTTCTGCCACGTATGCAACTGTATTGAAGACCTTTAGACCTCAAAAACCTTTTTTTTTTTTTTAAATAATGATTCACTTTTCTCACTTGTACGATTCAATTCCAGGACAGTAAAGACGGGAAAAGATATATTGATTATTTATTTATTGATTTGGCCGCGTTTCGTATAATTTTTTTTAATAGACACACACTGAATTATTTATATATTTTCAGTTACTATCGGGACTGCAGCGAAAATTGTTTAAATATTCACATGAGACGATTTCAGAGCATTGATTTTTTACATCTGGACTTTAACCGTTGTTTATTCTATAATAACTCTTCTCCAGTGTGGGGATTGGGTTTTTATTTATTGAAACGAGGGTCCAGATACGCGTGTGTGTGTATGTGTGTTGCTGAAAAAGAAACGTAACAGCCCGCGGCTGTGTGCACTTGAACGCAATATTCTCTTCGACTAATGAAGGCTTCGTTTCGCGCGGGATGAGCACCGATCATTGTTACGGGAACATACAATCGCTATAATTGATATAATTGTCGGTCAAGAACCGCATGCCGATTGGCGCAAGAAGAATAATCGCGAATACGTATCGATCTCGCAGCGCCAGAGCCGCTTTCGCAGCTCATACCAATGACCGCTGATGATACCTCTTATTCCGCTCGTCGCTGGCCATTCTATTTAACATTCCGAACGCGCGGCCGCATCATTAGGCCATCTCGTTGCGTTTGCGATCGCGAAGGTGCGCGTTAATCCGTATCGGTGCGAAAAGGCGCGGCCGACGCTTGTTCTTAAAAAAAAAAAAAAAAAAAGATCTTTTCCGGGTGCCGATCGCACGGTCACGTCGGCTTGAACGTGAAGTCAGCCGAGAACTCGAGATGGTTGAAATCTAATCGAAGAAAATGAACCCAATCACCGGGATTGTCACGCCAGTCTTTCACAGAGACGCGACGGAAGCGTAATTTGACTTTTTTTTTTTTTTTTTTTATAAATGTGAATTCAGCTCGATATGTCTCCTTTATTTCTTACCGTGCGCGGAGAAACGATATTAATCGCAATCAGCAAGAAGGTTGACTAGTTCGCGGCCTTTAAAGGAAAGTTCGCGAGTTAATTAATTAGGCGGATAACGGAGGTTTTGAGACTTCTCCAATTAAACACGATGTGTGCCGCGTTCCGTTAGTTTCGCTAATTAGATATGGTTGTCTCGCGCGTTGCGCGAATATCTGTCCTCTTCTTTTTCTTTCTCTTTCTTTCTTTCTCTGACCCTGTTCGTACTCGAAGGGAGTACGTACGCGACGGTGTGTACAAAAGTGTTCGGCCTTGCGCTCGAGCGTAACATTCCTCATTCTGACGTCGTTGCGGCCAATTATGGACTTTTATAATTTTAAGCGAGTGATTTTAGCCTCGTCTGATGGCTCGGCCGAGAGCCTGCTTACCCCGACTATCATCCTTTCACTGGTGGTACAGAATCCAAGTCATTAAGTGATAAACGCTCGACGCCCGCGGGCGACCGAGACCTTTCCTCTTCGGGGACCGAACCTTCTGGGTGCTCACGTACGTGACTGACTGTGTGTACGAGTATAAATGATGAATATCTCCTCGTGGTGATATAAAAATCAACAAGTGGACTGCGCTTTTACGCGTCAGGCGAGAACTACTAGCGCCATACTATACTTCTCTCGTAGCGCGCACAAATTGCTCGAAAGATTCTTTCGAGCAATAAATCGCTCGCACGTACACCGTGACTATTAATTCAGGCATCCGGAATAACCGCAAAGATCTGACGCGCGCTCGCTCATACACACACACACACACACACACATTCCTCTCCGAAAGCGTTCAGCTTCCTGGGAAACCCTTTCACGTCCGCGGGAAAAGATACGCGTCCAATTTCGACGGCGGCTACCCGCGCGATTACGCGGCCCGGTTGTAACGGGCGAGTTGCCGCGGCGGATTAATACGATAGCAGGGCGAGAGCGCGACGGGGCAGGCAGGAATTGCATGTTATAGGTAATTGGCAATTTCTGTAACGCGATCCCGCTACCACCTGTCCGGGAGAGTTTCGCTAGCGGGTGTTTGAAACTGCTGCTATACGGCAACGGTCGGCGGGTGTTGCACCGGTTATGGGCGCAACGCGCAAGGACGGAGAAAACTGCCGGCACACCGGCCGGTCCCCCCCATCGACACACGTAATAACGCTAACACGTCCCGACGCGCCCGTGAATTTATGTACGTAGCTACACGCCGTGAGCGCGTACCTCGTGCGCGTACCAGTCGCGCACTCAACCTCGAGATACTCTCCGGAGCTTGGCTCTCACTCACCGCGAGAAAGAATCTCTCTCTCCGGGCGCGCGGTTACATGTGCGAGAAACGATCCCTCCTGCCCTTTCCCTACTGTGCTTTATAGGAACTTAGCATAATCAGGAGAAACATCTCTGTGCTCTTATTAAAAGTTTTAATGAAAAAATTATCGGCGAGAATTTAATTCTGTCTATCAAGAGGCGGACGTGATGTTAAACAGATAATGAGGAAGTGTATAATCATGCATAATGTATGTTTTGAAGTACGATTTGATGATGATATTATGTTTTTTTTACGCAATATAGTAATACGGTACTGAGAGAAAGGAAAAGAGAGACGAGATAATAAGATACATATTAAATGCAGATATCACAATGTTTTGTTTTGTATATAACAGTTTTTAATTTACATTTGAAGTTAATTAAGAGATTGAAATTGTCCGATATAAAATCAGATAACAACGTTCCGTAAAAGAACGAACCCGCGTGTAATCGGCAAAAACCTTCTATTATTTTCGCATTTAACGTATACAAATTACCATTCGGGACGAAGGGTAAGCGTTTCTCCCAACAGACAACGGAATCATCGCGCAGAACCCTGTGTAATCTGTAACGACGGCTGTAATCTCCATGCGCCGATCTCATTGCGCGCACAAATAGATTGACGTTCTGAAGAAATCTCCCGGTAATATCGGAGAAAAACGTCATTACGGGCGAGGTCGTAATATCGAATGTGTGTTGCGAGCTTTGGGTCCTTCAAACGCGCAGAAACGCCGCCGCCGTCGCCGTCGCCGCCGGAGCGAGAGGGTGTCGGGAGTAAAGCTCTCGCGCGCTCGCTCAGAGAGGGCTATTATTAAAATTGATGTTGCAATGGCAATAAGCGGAATTGCCGGGTATTAAATTAAATTATTTTAATGTGGCAGAGCGCAAGGGCGCGCGCAAAGAAGCGGTAAGGGGGTCGGGGGTTGGACGATCGCTCCGCGGAGGTGCGGCTTGTAATATCCATCGCGCGGAACCGTAAGATTGGACGCACCGCGGCGCGGAAAGTGCAACAATTTTGTACATTTTGATACGCGGCGACCCTTACGACCCGTAACGACGCGCGGAAAGATCTCACGAGCTCGCGGCGTTGTTCGCGATGAGCCTCGACTTCTCGACGAGATCATTTAACTTTTTTCTCCGGTACCACTTGATTCTTAGGTATTATATGAGAAAAATTGCTTCTTTCAAGATAAGCTCGGTCTTTGTCAGTTGGTCGGGAGAAAAACGCCGAGAGTAACTTTGTACGAGATTTTAATTCATTTGAGAAACTAGCTCGGATAATCAAAAGAATCTCGCAGCTTTTCTCCGGATCTCTCCGCTTCTCGCCCAAGTATTATATCAATCGACGCAGAACAAACAGCTCGTTCGACGCTTGCCGATGTATTTGCACCGATGCTCTTCGCTCGTACACTCCGCAAGAGACGAAACGGATTCTCGCCCTTGGGAGAGAGAAAGATCTTTTTCACGACCGTGCACCGTTGTGAACATCGGCTAACTCCACCTCGAACGAGCAGCCCTCTGTTTGCCCGAGAGGCGCGAATTACGACTCCCCAGTGTCAATATGTCAGGCGCGGATATTTCATTTCTTCTCGGCGCGGCGCCGACGCGCGGCACGCCTCTTTCGCGCCACTTTCGTACGCGTTACGTCGCACTCGGATACTTTTTTAACGCTAAGTCGCATCGCATAAACTCTCTGTTTGCCGCTGGCTTTCGCGCTTTCTGTTTCTTTAGAGAACACAACCTTCGAACGCGACTTCTCCGGTCTTAAAATCTCATAGAGTGGAATTTATGCGCGACGATCTTTTGTATTATTCAATACTTTCTGTTATTTGTAGAGAAAAATATTTCTCAGAGAGCAGAGAATTTTCCTATTTTCTACGTCATCTCGCGCGTCTCTCTCTCTCTTCACGTGGACTCTGCGCTTCGCGTTGTATACGTTGAATCGATTTCCGATCGGACTGTTCTCTCTCTCTTGGTCGCTCGCAAGAACGATAAACTATTCCCGCGTAAGATTGCGACGTCATGAATTATTCTCGATCGCCGAAGTCGGGCAATTCCAGAGACGACCTCGTCGTCTCGGTGGAAGAAGGACCCGAGAAGGACGCGAGATAGACGAGGGTGACGGATGAGATTGTTCCGCCGCACAAAACTCTCAGACGCTGATGGGAATCGATAGCATCTGCCATTTATATCGTCCGCAGTGAAAATGCTCGCGTTTTTCGCTTGTTCGGAAGGAAGTTCAGTTGAGTAACAGAGATCTTGAATAACTTTGAAAGTAGGATAAAAGTTTATTTGAGACAGACAAGTTTGTGGTCGTTGGTTTTGAAAAACTTTTAACTCCAAGTGTTTCTTTATAAGAAAAATCAACGAAAAGCACGTATAAATTGTTCGTACAGCTCAATTTCGCTTCGGAAGTACTTTGCCAAGTACTTCGAAGCGCACAATCTTCCACGCCGGTCAATATGTTACACAACCACCCTCCTCGCCGTAGGACATCAGCATAATTTTGCGATGTTCTCGCGGCAGAGAGGCGGAGCCGAGTGACTTACGAAATCTTCCGGCAAATAACGCCGAAGGATATTGTCGTCGTTCTCACACAATGTTGTAATGGATGGGCGCGGTTGCGGGCCAAGAAGAGGAATCGTCGCCATCGTCATCGTCGTCAGTCGTCAGTCGTTGTGGCGACTGCTGCCGCCGCGCGGCCAAGATGGAGAGGATAAAAAGAGAGGATATCCCTCGGGCGGTCGTCCTTGCCCTCGCCGGTCGGCCCACGTCAAGGCCATCTTGCTTCGGGCGCAATGCACCCGCCGTCGCCTCTGCTACTGCTGCACTTTCCCCGTCTCCCTCCGCGGCTCCGGGATCGTCTAATGCACCGCGTCGCTCCACTTCAGCTACCCTGTGCGGAGGCTTCTGTGTACGGAGACTCGGTTGTTTCTTTTCCTCCCCTCTCGCCACTCTCACGGCGAGCACGGGCAGGTTACACAGTTACAGCCGTCTCTATTCCTCTCTTTATCCGCCTTCCGTGCTACCCGCATGTTGTCCCCGAGACTTCTCTTCGTTTTTGAGCTCTCTTCGCGAGCTCCCAAGCTATCGCCGCCGATCGGCGCGAAATGTTCCTCTCCTTTCTTTTCTCATCCCGTTAACCCTCGCCCTTTTCTCTCTCTCTCTCTTTCTTTCTCACACATACACACTATACTCTCTATCCTTCACACCGTTTCCTCCGCTTTGTCGCTATAAATATCCGGCGAGGCGTTATTTTTAACCAGACGTCCCACCGACGCTCACTCATACCGAGCGATGATGGAAACCACGTCAAACGGATAATACGAGATCATGAGATCGACTTCACTATATAGAATTCATTGCCGGTTTGATGATCTAACCGGATATATATTATACTGATTTATTATATGACAGACTTCTTTTCAGAATATTTTGTAATTTATTTGTCATTTTTGACACAACGTTAATAGCAATCTTACAAATAGAATACGTACGTTTTTCATATTACTTTGAAGTTTTTATTTTTTTTAATATCAAGAACTCAAAGTAAATTATTCACGCACAAATGCGATATTTAGTCGAAGTGCCGTCGAAATTTTCGATGATCATAGGTACGAGCTGTCACGTAAAAAACGAAGGGTGAATTGCCTATAACGTGAAACTGGCATATCGGTAGCTTTTCTGACTCCCGTGGGAGCAATTGAACGTCTTCCTTCTGTGTTGTTGTCGGGATCGGCCGGCACTGTTCTCTTCTCGCGCCCGCATTACCTTTGCTTCTCGTTCGATCTTCCTCTTTCTGCCTCTCGCCATTGCTTCTGTCTCCCTCCGGCAGTTTCGCCGCTTTTTCTGCCTTCTCTTCCCGCAATGTTCTCTGGAGCATAACGCCGGCCGTTGATTAGACCCTCTCCTTGCTCTTTTCTCCACCTCCACCCCGTTCCCGCGTCAACCCCTCCTCGCTTTACCTTCCGCGCTTCTGCCTCGCTTCTTTTTATCGCGACTGCGTGACCTTGCCAAGGTCGGGTGAACGAACAGCTGCACCGGAGATGACGTTGACGATCCCGGCGTTAGATGGCAACGCTCGATGAAACAGTAGATATACCTATACGATATTATGCTGTCACGCGTATTTGTCTCAGCGAAGATACGATACACCGGGAGATTGTCGAGCTAATTTACGACGTGCAATTCAATCTTTTCGTGAAATACTTCGGTGGTTTCCACTTGGAAACAATATATTGTGGCAAATGAGTTTTGTACATGACGACGCGTTTGAACGAACGTTTTGAATAATTTCGCTCCGCGAATTCGACCAACACAAGGCTCTGATCTTGAACCAAGCAGATCGGGGTCTTGGAAATTGAAATTCCACGTATAAAGCGTAGTTACGCCGTGTAGTGATGGCAAACAAGCGTTTGCCGAAGGCTAGTCGCGTTCCATCCGTCTCGACGGTTATTGGCCGCGAATCAAAAGTCCAGCTTGACTCGCTGCTCATTTCCTGCCGTTCTAATCACGCGCGCGGCCTCGCGACTGCAGCAGCTCGGGACGGGAGATTGCCCCGGCGATTCCGTGCTTTCGTTCCTTCGTTAAGCCGACAAATTGATCGCTCCGCAGGTAGTGTCGCGACTAATTCGGTTCAGCCATTATAACTCGCTTCCTGGCCGCTTGATTGCGTATATCGCGAAAGCGTATATCGTACAAAGCTGAGTATCAATTGTATCGACAAAAACTCCATGCACTTCGTTAATATATATCGTTTCGCATAAACGAAGGACTGTTTTTTTATTTTTATTTTTTTTTTTATCTCGTCGTAAAAGTTAAACTTAACTACTTAAGTTTGCGTCGCGATCTGAGAGAATTCTCGAGACCGTCAGAAAGCCGTTAGTTGCTCTTGATTAGGTTGGTTCCAATTAGATCCTTAAGTGCTCTCTCGGCGCCCGATAGGCGCCACATTAGTTTTCGATTTATTAATCTCGTTCTTGCTCTTAGAAAAGACGAAATATTGTATCACCTTCTTGTGTCGCGCGCGCGCGCCTATTTTCTTGCTTCCATTAATTCTCACTTTAATAGTGTGCTCAATAATTAATTTCTGATAAAATCTGCTTGTATAAACACTTTTTCACGGTGATTGACAAAAACCGATACGTTAGAGTAGGCGTGTTTGCAATCATGTCGGAATTACTCATTAAACATGCAGAATCTTGTCTACATAAATAGGGCCCGGGATATTGGAAGCGTTAAGAGCGCGCGACACGATGAAAAACCGGCTAACACGACGATTAATCAATTAACTAGCTGCACTCGCGACAGTCGTCTCATTTACAACGAGACGACCGGGATGACGGACGGTGCTGCGGCGGCGCCACGTAGACGACAATTTGCAAATTAATAGCGTTGTCATTAAGTGGTCACACCGCGTAAAATGGCGTAAATCGCGAATGTCGTCCGGCAATCAACGCTCGCGCCTTCCTCGTGGTGGCGAACGCGCGCGGAATAACGATACGATACAGAGGGGCTCTCCCAGGAAAATGCCTGCCGAGAGATTCCGCGCGGAGAAGAATGTTGTAAGAAACGTGTGGCGTTTGTACAAGATCAACTTTCCCAGGCGAGACAACACGTGTATATTAAACTTGCGCGAACTTGGTTTTAACGGTGGAATTTTCAATAAGTTCTCGTAACAAACACGTGCCGTTTTTCAAAATAATCAAAGTTTAATCAACTTTTAATTAACATGAAAAGAAGTTACAAAATTCTCACACATTTCAAACAATTCAGAGACGCGACGAATGTTTGCGAGAAACTGAAGGAATTTCCTTTGTTCGTTTTCTTTTTCTCTCCTTGTGTTTTCTATCATAATTTTACTTCAATCTTATAGATCTAAATTTAGTCGGTGTATACGGTGTTTCTCTCGCGGTCGTAACAACGCACGCGGCGCAAAACTCGCGGAGAGAGAGAGACGCGTTTACTTTTGTATTTGCATGAACACTTATATACCTTCGAGCGAGCGGCTTTTGCGAAGCGCGCACGCGGTCGTTTACGACCGTTAATATATAACTTCCTGCGAAAGAGCGCACAATAACTGCAGATTCCTGCCGCAAGGACTCAACCAAAGCCCAACTGCGCTGCACTGACACACGTTGCATTGAAGTTTCTTCCCCGATGCGATGCGTTTCGATGTTCAAAATTACCCCGATAATGATAACCGCGAGTGTTGCCGGCTTGGTACCGCTAACGAAGCGCGTTAGTAAGCATTTTACTGCCACGGCAATGTTTAAAAATATATTTGTAGTTTTCTTGGAAGAATAATTTTTTGGAGGGCAATAAAGAAAGAGAGAGAAGCAACATATCGAACAATAATATTAAACTCACATAAAGTTTGACATTTCAGATAAGTATCGATGTATTTTTGTTACAAGGTATAGTCACGGAATTTATTTTCAGATTTTAACTTCAATTTATAGATCTGTTATGTCTACATTTTTATGTTCTTTAGAGATTGAATTTCCTATAGAAAATTATGTAAAGTCCTTTTATAAAACCGTTACCTATTTATATAGATAAATGTAGATTAGTTTTTTTTTTTCTCGCTTTTACATGTTCACGGCGTCGAGATTTGCGGGAGCACGACTACGCTTGTAAATTTGCCGCGATCATTTTTGATTTGTCTTTCACGTTTTCTTCACGCGACACTTTTGCGAATAATATAGCTGCGAAATACGAGATTGTGTTGCGAGGTGGTCGCGGCTTCCCGTATACGCGGAAGTCTCGCAGCGGCGTAATCTCATCACCACGATCGTTCGTGCAGAAATCGCGAGAATTGAATGGCTCGTCTCGAGGGAACTCGTCTCGAGGGTCAATAACAGATGTTCGATTTTCCAGAGACCGCGAAAGTTTTCGCCATTCCCTGCATCCTGTTACGCGTCTGTTTTTCCGCGCGCGAAACGCTTACAATTTTTCTCTTCCATCGCGATTGTAATAAAACGATCGCGTTCCATTATGCGGATTCGCTTTAAGCAATAAACCATGCGGTGCTATACGGCGAAATAAAAGAACTCAGAAATGTAGTTTCACGGCTCCGCGGATCCGGCTCGTTAATCATGCGAAGTATATATCCCGCACTTTGCAGTCATTATTCTATCGAAGAACGATTTTGTTGTTGATTTTCCGCGATGCTGTTGTGCAAGTAGGCGCGCGCAATATCCAGTAGATTACAGTTTCCTAATTTACATGCTGTCTGCTGTCTCGCGGTTGATCGTTTCCATCAGCCGTATATGCACATTAGAAATTGAAATATGAAGAATTCAGCAAATAAAGGATACGAGAGAAGGATATATATATATATATATATATACATGTGTATACGAGAAGAGAGGAAGATCAGGTTTGCGTGTTGTTCTTATAGCGTGATACAAAATCGTCGGAGCTGTCTTCTCGCTGGGGTTTTTTTTTTTTAAACTCCCGCTTTAAACTCACCGCCCGGGAACCATATAATCGGTCGAAATGGAATTGTTCGCAACACGGCAACGTGTCAACCGATGATTTCCCGCCCCGACGATCTTACTCACGCCCGGCTTCTCGAGATCGTTTTGCTCGCTTTTTTCGCACCACCTTTTTCCGTGAACGTTGCGAGCGGAACCTCAATTATGTGTCTATTCACCGGCTCGTGTATCTATCTGGCTGACGTGAGAGAGAAGAATGAATCAGACAAAAATCTAGTCGGCTCTCCGAGTGAAGGTGCGGTCGATGCGACAAAAGATCGCGCGTCTCTCCACATCCAGAAAGATTCTTATCCTTTCTTCCCTTCCTTTTAGATTCCGCTTCTGGAGACTTCTCTCCTTCTCTCTCCTTCTCTCCTAATCCCTGCCGATCTGCCTGGCGAGCGGTGGACAGGACGGAATCATGTCGGCGACCTCGCAAGGTCCCGCCAAGGTCGAACGTTGAGCTCCGCCAGCAGATCTCCTCTCGAGAAGAGATGCTGATCTCTCCACCGACTGGCGCGAATCGCCGCTAACATTCATCTGCCACTGTTATACTGTTGGGCGCATCGACTTCGTGACTCATTTATGGACGAATAAACCTGACACACTCACGTATCCTTTGTGCAGCTCGAGGATTCGTGTCAGGGGGTTAAGTCGGGCTTGAGACTGTCTCGATGGTTCGCAACGAATAGCAAAACAAAAAGGAAAGTTGACGAAATAGACGACTGCATTAGCAGACTGATAATCTGCGAGAGAATCTGATGCTCTAAGCTCGAAATAGAAGCTTAAAAAAATCGTGAACAAAGGTAGATGCCTCTTAACAGGAAGTAAGGATATTGCTGCCACATTTTTTTCTCCGCTTGTGTATATTTTTAGAAACATCGGATATTTTCGCGCGCATTTATCGGAGCATGTTTATTTGATCGAGCGAACAGAGCTTGACAGAGCGCGAAACGAGTTATGCTCATTAAGCAGGTGACGGTCACACGATTCTGACATGCCGGGGGGCTTTCGGAATTAAATTCTTTTTCATCTTCTTTTCACTCCCAGGGAGTTTATAGCGACGATCGCGCGCGAATCATCGGTTCGAAACGGTCGTTCCTCGTAAAATTTATCTCACCGCCATCTGGTTCAGTGGCAACCGGAACAAGCCGGGATGGGATCTAGAATATGGATATCGTAATCGAATGGCCGAGCATCGCTCCGGCGCCGTTTTATTAAATCTCCTGTTTGCGGCGCGGTAAAGCGCAAACCGACGAGGAAACCAGTTTACAGATAACTTAACAGGCTTACGTATGCGCGGTGATCTCTTCCTCTGCCTATCTTCCTTCTATTTACCCTTTTTTTGCGAATCGAACGTTTCCCTTATCGACTGAAAAATGGCCAAGGACGGCGCGTATCTCATCTTCTCCGTGTGTACATCGGCGTTTGTGCGCACACATTGACGTGTGTGTGCAAACGAGGAGGGTCTCAGTTCGTTTCTTAAGTTCGTTCACACGACGGCGGAGATGGCGACACAGCCTCCCGTAACGTGTTCTCGGCGCCAGGCGCCTGTCAGCGATTCCCTCTACTACGGCGGCGGTAGCCTCTTCGCGTGCACGAGCTGAGAAACGATCGCGCGTCGTCGTTAAATTTCTCTCTGTGTTGCATAAACTTGCTTATCTCCTTTGATGAGCTTAACTGAGCAAGTCTCTCGCTGCGAGAGGATTTATCTAAACTGAAAAAGAGGGAAATCAAATTGTTATATCTTGCTTCCCCCCCCAAAAAAAAACATCCGCTGATTTAATTGAACTAATTAATGTGATATAGCCGTAAATGTATTCGAAAGAAAGACATTTCTATCAGCGGATATTAACTTAAAAGTTAATGAACGTAATATGTGTGTGTATATGTGTGTGTATACATATATATATAATCGCGGAGCTCTCTAAAAGGGTTGAAGTCGTTGAACCGTTGCCGCGAGGTAGATATGCACTATGTTAATAGTATGGTAATGCGACACGAGCGGGGATATTACGCGCTGGAAAATGCGCGCGCGCACCGATAAAATGACTAATAAAATGACGATTACGCCGGGCTCTGGCCTAATGAGGAGAACCCATTAATCTACTGGCGTGATTAGCGCGATGTAAACGGCGCGCGCGCGCGAAGGTCGACGGCGTGAATTCACCTATGCCCGATTATTTACGGGCGCGCTCGTAGCTCATCGTCTTTACCTCCGGGCGGTCAGCGCACGTCGTTCTAAAGGCATTACCGCGGGGTCGCGCGGTGCTAAATTCATTGCGCAACCTTGTATCTTTCAGCTCGAAATCGCATCGGAGCTTGCTCTGAGCTTTGAGCACGCAGGTGAGAGAAAGAGACGAGCGGTTCGAACAGAGGTGGGAAAATTTGAGAATATCTCATTTTCCTTATATTCTCTGAGATTATTGCGCTCGATCAATTGCTCTGGATTGGATCCGCGTTGTCTATTTCACGACTACCGGGCAATATTAGCAAAGAATATATTTCTATCGAGTCGCGATGTCATAGAAGTCACACGGTATCTTGCGTCGCGCGAAAAAGCAGAATTCACACGTGAACTTGAAGCTGAACTTTCAGCAGTTTGGTATATCTCTAGATACATAATAGCTGTTAACGAGCATGAGGGTGTAATGCGCGGTAAATGCGGGTGGAACGCGGTAGCGAGAATTGAAACGTTAAACTGCAGAACAAGCACGCGCGCGGTTCTACGCACGGACCGTTCTTATAGCGAGCACACGCTGCTTAAAATAAAGATAACGTAAAACAGAGCCGGGATATTCGCAGTCATTAAAATTATCTTGCATTTTGTACGCGAACCCTGTTGTGCTTCGCATTATAGCTACATTTAACGATACATAACGCTCTCTTGTCGGCCATTAAGACGTGATTATCTGTAGACAATAGCCTTTTCATATTTCTCTAGTCGTCAGTGCGAGGGAATGCGCGTTAATAATCGAATTAACGAGTGCGTATATCGTGTATGTGTGTATCTGTGATATATATATATATATATATATATATATATCATAGCAGGATTTACTGGTCACAAAAGAAACGATTCACTCGTCAAAAACAACGGTATCGATGGATACGAGCGATCGGTTATTACTGTCTTTACCGTTAAACACTTAAGGACCTCAACAACTCTCGAAACAACTGTCGAAAGAAAGATCGTTTTCGAACGCCTGAATAATTATAATAACGGCCACTAAAAACGCAACAAGTTTCTTCCATAAAAGAAAATTGAAGATAATATGAAAGGATAGCAAATAAAAAAAAAAAATATCAGAAAAAAACAGATACTTGGAAGTACGACGACGTAACGTGAGTATATATTATCTTCGAAGATACACTTCTCGCTTGCTTTTTCTCCGAGGGTTACTGTTTTCTTTAGAAACCGGCAGAAAAAAATTGTCTCATGAAAATGCAATATCCCGCGGATGGAGCAGCGCGAATTCAGCGAATTAGAGGGGGCGCGCCGGTGTCTGCTAGAATCGTTCGTAATCGAATCAGCTCTGCGAGCAGCTCGCTAACTCGATTTCGTCCGTAATCGCGTTAATATTGGTCCGGGAAACAGGAAGGCCGAGCTTACCCACCGGCTTCATTAACAGAAAGAGAGAGAGAGAGCAGCGCGCGCTTGATTCTCGCGCGGGATCTCGCGCTGTGTCGCGTTTTACTTAAGTTAGTTAAGGATCTCGAGAGATAAGAGGAAGCGTATGTGTATCCTTTGCGGAGTTCGTTGGCCTTTCCTTGCCTTTCGAGTGTTGTACTGTTTCAACACGAGAGTTTTCAATGGAAAAGAAAACGCACCACCTCGTGTCTCTTCGTTCGTTTACTTTATCTCGTCAACAATGTCGCGTTGACGATAGTCATAGATGTAATTGAATTTCCACCTTGTCTCGCCGAGATAGTCACGGTCGTATACAACGCGTCTATTTGCGGATTAACGATAGCAGTTAAATCGCGTGAAAGACAAGGAAGTCGACGCAGGATGATACGCTCACTTTCGCTAATGATCGCAGTGGCAATTACTTGGAGCCTCTCCCCTGTAAATCTTCTCTAACTAATTATCCTTTACACTCCCGACTCCTCGATGAGGAGACGACCACACGAGCTCTCTCTTTCTTTCTCTCTCTCCCTCTTTTTTTTCTTTCTTTCTTTTCTCTCTCTCTCTCCCTCTTTCTTTCTTTCTCGGAGTGACCTCGCGGTTAAATGCTAATTATTATCCTTGTCTGCGATAAATTAAACTGCCAGAGAGTCCACCTTCGAATATGGCTCTCGTGCGCATGCATGCCGCTTGATGGAGAACGGCATGGGAGGATGGCACGGTGCGCTGCCCTCCCGCTTGTTAGATTTGTGTTATCCTTCCATTCTGCAAGCGAGTTAATTCGCGTCACGAAAAATCACGCCCTTACTCGCGCGTGAGCGGAATGTTCGGGCGCCTTTGGAGAGTCGCCGCCAACTTCTACGGCAAACGAAAAATAGGAACGACTAATGAATATGAAGTTTATCTGCGCACGTTGTGTAGGTTTTGCACGGTCTTTTTCTCTCTCTCTCTCTCCGAATGGTGTCATTTAACATAAGCTGTATGCTCAATTATTTTAGAGTTGCATTTACAGATCTTTTTTTTTAGAGAATATAATTTTTTTACAATATAGATAAAATTATCAGAGAAGGGATTTTCATATATTTATCCTGTTGCTATTATTCGTTTTCAAGAGTAAACGCCAGTAGTCCCGACAAGTGGTGTTCTTGCGCGAGTCCATTACACCATCGTTAGCAACGCTCATCTAATTAGCTTCGCTATAGTCCGCTAATAAAGACGCACAAGGGAACGAACGGTTGTTCGCCGAAGTATATATATACATATATATGTATATATATACTTGCACGAAAGAGAAAGAGAGAGAGAGTATTCGTAGTATTCGCGACGTGGCGCAAAACTCGTGCGCTTCCGATGGTGTTTTAGAACTCGAGGATAACAGAAGAGTAGAACGCGAAATTGATAAAGTTTATTTCCTCTGAGGAAGAGTTAGAATGATATTCGGGATATATCTTCCGTGTTACTGCAAATTAAACTTCCCTCGTAGATGGTATCGTCGTCTCTCTTCCGAGAGTATTCTCTCCCTTCCGTCGAGAGGGATCGATTTTGTTAGATCGCACTGTTGGATTCTCTTCGAGGAAATCGCTCCAGGAAACGGCCTGGAAATGATTCCGGACCGGGAGGCAGAAGTGCAAGAAGGTCGCGGCGTGACCTTCGCTCTTTCGAATCCGCCGGGAGCCACATCCCGTCACGTAGCTTCGATACGACGCGTAATGACAGCCCCGACGAGAGGTGCGCATCGGCCGCCAATGGCGAATCCGGTCGCGACGCCGAATGAATTGCGCATCGGCGCGCACCGATCGGCCATCATCATCATCATCATCATCATCATCGTCATCATCATCATCATCATCATCATCGTCATCATCATCATCATCATCATCATCGTCATCATCATCGTCATCATCATCATCATCATCATCATCATCATCATCATCATCATAATGATCATCATCATCATCACCGAAACGTGATCGCTACCGGCATTAGCTTACGCGCTCTTCTCTCTTCCGACGCACAACAATCATCACCAATTTGCTATCCAGATATTGCCGCGCGTACCGGGAGAGAAAGGATACACCCTCTCGCGCATTCTTTCCCCCTGCGAGTTGGTGCTCGTAATCTCGAAATGATGTTTCCCGACGATCCCTGACAATTCCCGACGGTGCTTCGCGAGAAATAAAAACTATTTCAAGGAAGTTTTTACGACTGTTGTAAAAAACACGGTTCAAGTTTTTATTTTCAGGATGTGTACGTATAAAGGAAGATGCGATACAAATCGCGAGGGAAAGAGAATATTTACTTTGTATAATCAGAAAACTTTAGACTTTAAACTTTCTAGTTTCTTTATGCGGAGCAAAAATTATGTAAAGTATTGTTTGTTGAAACATTTTGTACGTACGTTTAACTATCTGGGAGATACTTTTATTTTTTTTCGTTTTACATTTGCGCGTTTTTTCTGCAGAGTTTATAATCAGAAGCTTTTCTACACCAAAAAATGTTGATTTTGACTTGCAGATTCACAAATGGAGCAAGGGTATAGATCGGAGGTGCAGGAACGAGCGCTCGTCGTATCTCTGCAGATGTTCAGCCTCATCCTGGAACGCGGTGTATCTCTGCTGAAAGCTCAACTAGACAGCGGGCAGGAGCCGAGACTGGTGGTCGGCGAGGATCTGCAAGTGCTCCTACCGGCCATTAAGGTACCTTTCCCTCTTCTCCCCGTCATCGTCGGGCAATGCGTATCGGTCGAGCGAAGTCTTAATTGCGTTTCGCGACGCGGGTCGGCGAACGTAAGTCAATTTCCGAGTCGAAACGTTCGCTCGATCACGTCCATCGTTCGTGGCGCTCGCCATTACGGGATAATTATAATAGATCTGGAGCAGTGACGGCCAACCTTTCAACTTCTTCCTTGGGACCACAGTTCAACAGTTTCAGATCCGGTGGATGGAATAAACGCGTATTTGCAGAAAAAAAAAAAGGATTTTACTCCCGACTGTTTCTATTTGTTTCTGTTTTCCTTGGGATAATTTATAGCGATCTTCCAGAGTTGACTGTCACTGGTTTACGACGCGATTGCAACCAATTTAAAAGACGCCGATTTTTTCACGCGCGTAAACCGGTGGAGAATTTATGAAGCTCCGCGAAAGTTTTACGCCCACGCAAGATCTGCTGGTGGCCAGTGTGTCAAATCAAGAATCCGATCGTATCGCTATACTTATTATGCAACTCAACGTTCGCGCTTAATGCATTCCCATACATGAGATGCGCGCATGCGCGCGCTTTATCGATTAAAGGAATACGATAGTATCTCGAAGCTATCGGTTATTCTCATTTAAATCTATAAACCGCATTAAAGATCGCGAAGCGGAGGTATGACAGTCGCTGGTGAGCCGGTACGAGATCCGGAATGTAATTAATAATTCACTAAACGTAAGCGATCTCGCCTAAGACGACTTTTGTTTTTCTAATCATTTTAAAAGCGGAAATATAAATGTTTTAGTGTAAAAAGCACGGGATGATTGTGTTTTAACACAATCTCCCCGTGGCCGTTGAATCGCGTTGATTAACTATCGGTTTTTTGTTGTATTCCGGTTATAAAGGAATATATTTTGTTAATGCTAACGTAGATAATGTAGAGCGCGTCTCGCAAGAATTGTATTACTCATCTTCTCGGCTAACGAGAAAAGAGACTCGAGAAAAAAATGAAACAATGATTACTATCGGAATGCGAGCTGATACAAGGAATAATAGCCAGACTCGCGCTTGCGACTGAGGTGAGACCATTAATATTGCCGATAAAGTAGACGCGATACAAGGCCGCTAAAATACGTTTCACTTTATGAGGATGGATGGACGTGCCCGATGAAAAAAGCACCTCGCGCGAGAGTGTCTATAAATAGCGAAGTACTTTTGTGCGCTCTCACCGACTGCCAAAGACTTGACAAGTTCGTGCAAATGAGACGGAGAAATAAAAGTGTATCGAACAAAATATATGGTACTTGACAGGAAAACAAATAATGTGTTCGAAAGTAGCATTAGCTTCGAAAAAAAACAAACAAACAAACGTTTATCTTTATCTAATTTTTTTCACATGCAATTGCTGTAACTAATGCTGTGTATAAACAATGTATGTGTGTTCACAAATAAGTTTTATAAATAATTGCAATGTTGTTTTCCGTCAACCGTCAGATATTTCTCACATTGGAAAGCAAATTTTCCAAAAATACGCGCTGCTTCCTCAACAACAATCGAGTCTTCATTTATTTCTCATTTATTTCGCAGATCTGGTGCGACTGGATGCTCTGTCACAGCACCGTTTGGAATCCCCCGCCGTCTTGCACGGATTACAGAGTCGGGTAAGTTTTCTTGTTAAGCTCGATAAATCAAATGAAATCATTATACACGCGATCTTTAATCGCAGTAATCCCCGGGGCGCGGCGCGTCTAATCTCTTTATATTGTTTCGCAAACGTCGAGCGAGAGTTTTCGTTTGGCTTTGCGGATCGCACCGGATTAATAACAAACTTAACGTTGCGTGCGTTAACTGCCGCGTCGCGAGCAGTCATCGTGTGTTGGAGGGATTAAGGACGAACGTAATAGACGCCAGCGGTGAAAATGAATGTCGCGCACATGCTCGCGCGTATCAACCATCGTACATATGCGGCGAGAATGTTCGATATATATCTTGAACTCTCCGCGGTTTTGCGGTCTGCGGTCTCTGAATCGGAACATCGGTTCCAGTCGAGCTAGCTGGCCAGCGCGACAATCGCGATAGCGAGGAACTCGTGCTAGATAAAAATGCGACAAATTTATCGTTTACGCACGTATGTGAACAGCGAGTGGAAAAATCACAGAAGTATTTGACATCTGAAGTTCAAAATATTACGTAAATGTAACAAAATTGTGATAGCTTGGGGATAATTGTAGTGTCTCTTTGTTCTTATCGTAACGCGCAACTTCTGCACCTACCGACGTAGATTTCGAAATCGATTCTTTTCGTATTTCGGAAAGAGTTTTTTTATGCTTCGAACGAGAATATTTTAAAGAACGATATTAAGTTCGGAAATAATTATTATTCGATCGTCTTTGGCTTTGAAATTTTAGCTATCTTCGGAACGCGCACACGAGCGAGGAATTATAGCACGTAGCGCAATCATGTGCTCTCCGGCCTTAAGATAACTTGAATTCTAGGAGTAAGGGATCTTCATCAGCTCGCGAAACGCTAAAGACCGTGAACTAACCATATTTGGTTATCGTATCGAGGTAAATTATAATAATCGGCCTTAGCTGGAGACGCCTTGGGCGCTTTGTTTTTCGTTTCTTCTTGTATGTGGCCATAACTTTGAACTTGAGCCGCCGCTACTTGTTTTTTTAACAAAAGGACATAAGTCGGGAAAAAAACTGCAAATTAGCAACAAAAGAACATTACGTCTTTGTACATCTTTTGCTGTTTACCCGATTGGTCGTGCTAACTTAATAGACATGAGCTATCCGAGAACCGATATCTCACAGGAGGGGAGAGGTGATGGAAGTGAGCGTGGCGTAGGTCACGGTCAACCGCTGCATCGTATCGAGGCTCGATCTCTCAAGTCGCGAACGCGAGCCGTGCGCAGGTTTCTCGCGGCACTATTTCTAGCACGCTTCTTCGCGTCGCCGTTGTGGTCGCAAATGCATAAGTTACTGTCCCGCTTTAATTATTACCGCATCGGTTCTAATTTCAAGGGAGAGTTTCGCGCAATGTGGACGCGCGGGATGATGGTTCACATTCCGCTTTTGTCAAACGGATTAATCCTCTCAAACCGGAGCCGTTGTAATGAGAAAGAAAGAGGGAAGGAAGGGAAGAAGGGGAAAGGAGGGGAGATTTGTAGGGTGGCTTTCGCCAACTTGCGCGCCGCATTCGGGCCCCGACTACGTTGCAGCTGCGCGAGGCGACTATTAATTCAGGTTGACACTTGAGGTGTTTTGAATTATGGCTGTTGTATCGGACTATTAATTTTCCCGCGCGGGATGATGCCTCGGCGAATCGCGCGCGGTGTGAGAAACTCGCAGGTAAAGACGTTCGCAACACCCGCGGCGGTCGGACGACGTTCCCGTGGCGCGACACGTGTTTGTGATTGTAACATTCCACTCTGTTTCTAATTCACAATTCTCGCGGCACAAACCGCTACTGCAGTTTGGTCGGCGAATTTCCGAAAAAGGAGTAAAAGAACGAATATATTAGTCAATGATAAAATACAGAAGAGTAAAAAAAGTATTTACATTATAAATTATCTGTATTTTATAAATAGAATTGCGATCATATGCCGCAGAGAGAAGTACAAATTATTACTAACCACTGAAGAAAGTCGTTAAAAAAAAATGATTTCGAAACAAGATTAGAATCACGGATTTTAATATATAGATGCCAAAGTTGCGAAGCTCCCGACTGCAATATATTTCGAGATCGACCCATCATTCAATTTTATCCGATGATTTTCTGCTTGCCGGGGGACATAATAGATTTTGATTCGAGCTTCACTTTTTCACACGCGGACACAGGGTCCCTCCGAATTTTGCCGTGTCTCGCGCTGAGTCACGCCGCTAAATAAGGGACACGGAGAGCAGCAGACCGTCGGGAAATCCCGACGCCCTGCCGTGTGTTCAAGGGCCAGGGGTTTCACAAAGGACCGGGTCGACGCGTTTCGAATTGATCATTCGCGAGCGTGAGCGAATTCGTGCGCGCTCGCAGAGAAACGCGCGACGAAAAGAAGAGAGAAAGAGCGCGCGCCGTTCATCTTATCGACGCACGGCGCGTCGTCGCTTCTCGGCGCGAGTTTCGCTAATGAGATAAAATAAAAGAAGAATAAGAGAGCGAGAGAAAAGAGCGCAGAGAGTCACGCTTGTCCGACTGATGCAATCTACCGTCCATTAAACGAGCCTCAAGGCTCTCTCCCTTCCCCCATCTCTCTTCCCGTCTCCGTTTCTCTTTCTTGCCAACGTCTTGCTCTCGAGAAAACGCGCGCGCTTCTTTGCGTAACCAACGTAGCCATCATCCCGCGCTAGGATAGCTTAATTATTGTTGCTCGTTGGTGATTAACAATTATTATGAGTCAACCGTTTCCTTGGCAAGGACGCCACGTAATGCGCGAGACGCGATCCTCTCATCTCGATTTTGAAACACCGTCGTCGTCGTCGTCGTTGTTGTCGTCGCGTTAGAGCAACTAGAAGCGGCGATTCTCAACGCGAACATCGCGGGACATCGCGACGCGAGTTCCAAGCGCGATTAACCGATGACCTTTAACGACACCGGCCGATTAATCGCGCAGGAAAGCACGAGCGGCACGCGCACTTTTGCCGCGTCGTCGCGAAATTAAGCGATCAGTTAAATCCCTTCGCGATCCTCGCGCTTAGTTTCTCTATATCTTCTCGAAGTTCGACTGTAGCCGCATTGCCGCTTTTATTGCGCTGTGTTATTACTCGCTAAACAATATGATTATTTACCGAAATAAATTATCTGATGAGAAACTACGAGGTCAACGAATCGCCGCGCCGCGAGATTACTTTTGCAAGTTCGAAGTTCGTTAATGTGAACCTGAGGACGATTACAGATAAAGAATTGCAGATATTATAGCTTGGGGATAATTGCTCCGAGTGTCTCTCCCTGCTCGGATGCGAGATCCTAGACTCCGGAGCAAGAAGAAATTAATTGAGCAAGCGACTTTGGTTTTACAGTAACACGGAAATGGGGAATGGAAACGTATGTCCCCGCCGCTGGTGGATCATTAATAACGCCGGCGGAACAAGCCGCCGCCGCCGGTCGTACCGAAGTACATTAAATGTATAAATCCATGATCTATTATTATTATCCAGCGCGTGCATTACGCGGCCGTCTCTTTCCCTCCCTCTCTCCTTCTATTGCTGCTGCTGCTGCTGATGCTGTAGCAGCAATAACTTCCAATATGTAATTCTCGACATTGGGGGAATAAATAGCCGCGCGGGGATATATCATGTTCGCGCGAGAACTCGCGCGTCCACCTCGTCTTATTCGTGCCACAAATGGTCAGATATAAATTTCATTAGCCGCTCGTTTTTCAATCCGCGCGTCTTGGATTTATATCTCGCCGTGAATATGCGAAATCGCGCACGTCCCACGCCACGAAGGCGTGCGAAAATTCAACGCGCGTCGTGATCGTTTCGGGTGCCACGCGAAATCTCGGAAATATCCCGATGCACTTTCGTGCAGCGCATTGAAACGTGTAATGGTTTCGGCAGAAAACAGAATTTCATCGGGCGCCTGTTATTGTGCCTGTCTTCTCCCGTCCCGGTTGCACGCGGTAATTTTTAACTTGCGGCGAGGGAATTCTGTCGCGTGACGAATGTGATCTAGAACCGAAATTATTTAGTATTTACCAGTCATGTCAAGTACCAGCATGTAGCCGGTAGCGAAGGAAATCATGTAGCAAATTAGCCAGTTTTTTCGTAAATAAGCAAATGTTTGAGCAAGTGTTGTTTACACAGCCGGCAGCTGGACAAGTTTTCGGGCATTTACGCCGTCACTCTTACAAAAACAATAATGAGGAATCTGAAACCCGTAAAAAATTAGCTCTTCCCCCTTCTCCCGGAATATTACCCCAAGATACGTGTAAGAAGTTCGTCGGCCTCGGTGGCGCCACGGTGGCGCTTGGGTAACGTTAGAGGTCCGGTATAAAAAAAATTTATACTTTTTTTTTTATTAATTGAGAATTCTGGCCATTCCAAAAATTACAAATCACCGATTCAAATCCTTTGAGATCGTGCCGAGCGAACTTCCGAATTCGATCTCATTGAATTCCCGTCTTGTTCACCTTCAAATTATGTTATTAGAAGGATGATTTAGTCCTTCTGAGAATTTTGCCAAATCACCGAAGGATCTTTAGCCACGTGACGCAGAAGAGCCGTAGGCGATTCTTTCGGCCTCTCGTCACACTCTTAAATCAATGTTATGACGAATTTTAGCGCGATGAAACTTTATATATTCCGAACGTCTCGTTTGTTATACAGCCCGCCCGGAGACGCATGGAGCAGACTAGCGACGATGGTGAACCTCTTGGAGAAACTAAATTACAGCAGGACAACTTTGATTCAGGGCAAAGATGCCGAGGGTCGCGAAGAAGGTAAAAATTCGACAGTATTTCTCGAACTTTTTTTTTTTACATCTAGCAAACAATTTTCGCAGACTTTGCCTTTGATTATAAAATTCTGCTGACTCATAACAATACATTTTCGACGGTAAGATGTCTAATCATCGATTGCGCTCGCGAACGATTGACTCGGCGATCTGTCAGTCAGACCTGGACCAGACTTAATCGAAAAAGCTGCGTTTCTCGTAGTCTACGAAGTCGGTGCCCGGTCTGTTGACCCGTAGGTAGCGACGGTTGCGTAACGGTGAATACGTTCGACATGACCACTGCAGTGCCATTCTCTTTGCGGCCATTTAGTAGCGTGTGGCCAATGGTCTTTCAGCGTGTGTGCAAGCCACATCGCCACTATATGTTCGCCGCGCGCATGTTATGAATACACAAATTGCATTGCCCCGGAGCTCATTCACGTGTAGACCTCACCGCGACTCCGGTGATGTCTTCCGCCAATTTTTTGGCGATCGTCACGCGCATAGTCGCATCACCGCGATGTTTGCTTGATTATATTCTTCAAACTGTGCGCAGTTTCAGGATTGACAATAGTTTATCGTTTTTTTTTTCTAATTATTCTTTTGAGAGAGTAAACTTAAAATTTTTTTGTCACATATTTAGTTTGAAAAAAAAAAAGATTCGTTTTACATTGATACTTTTCTTTACTAAGAAAAATAAAAGTGTTGACATAATGTCATATTTAAAATTTTTTGCGCGCAACGTAAATAAATCAAGGTTCGATCATTTCTTCTGGCAGCTATTCACGATCGTTGGCAAAGACCTTGGAAGAACAACTGCGCGAATGCCTACTTGAGTTAAACACGACGAGATTTTTATATTTTCCCCTCCAGATCGCTAGACGCGATCGCGAGTTCTATCTCGAACTGGGTCTTCCAACGGGTCCGTTCGCCTGGAAACTAGCGTTCTAGTTTCGCGGCGCGTCCTTGCTCGCGGTACACTTACCTCTAAATCGAGTATGTACGTACGTAGAGAAGTGCGCGTTACTCATAGTGAATATCTCACCTCTACGCGCGCGTCGGTGAGGCTGATCACACGGCTGACTAGAATTGATAAGATTGCCAAGTCTCCCAGTCACACGAGACATTGAAATTTTCGCTAACGCCTGTCTCTCCAAATCGTTGACGAGATAGAACTTTTATTGATTATCGTAATTACTGAATACAAATGGATTTTATTCTCTTTGATCATTTTACGAACAAAAAACCGTTCGAGGAATGTTGATATCTAAATATATCTTCGATTATCACGCAATTATTTTTGAATTTTGTCTCAGAATATAATTTCAGTGTGTTGCGAGTTATTATCGCATCTAAGTTCGCGTTATGTTATCAAAAAACTTGAGTTGCCGAACACGAAATGCGACGAGTTAGCAAAATGCGACCAGACTTGACCGATTCTAAATCACATTGCACAGACATCTGAGCTCCTTTTGCAATACGTGATGCGCATCTTTGCGCGTCGTTCGCGTGATTTTAGGGTCAACCTATCGCATACCGTTGAAAGATTTGACACAATAACTTGAACGACATTACACATGTGTATATGCGCGAGGTGTTACCGAATCTTCGCGTTTTTTTTTCAGAATTAGAACTTGTTAAACTGCCAGAAGATATCACGTTGGCGGGTTTTACTCCTCTTATGCTTAACCCTCAGGATCCTTGCTACGTGGAAAAAACAGAAGACATGGTGAGTTTTATAGCGCGTTACGTTGACGTGTATGTATTCAGAAAGAGTCTATACATTCTTGATAAGAATAAGTTTTAAAAGACGAGTTTGTTTAAACTTTAAGAGGACATTTATGTTTCGAGAAAAAGTCCAAGTTCTGGAAAGAAACTTTATAATATGTCCGGGAATATCCGCGTTTCTTGCTCGACGTCTACAGCTAAAACAAACTCGGGACGCGTTTTCAGGAAGTGGCTCAGGTGTGTCTCAGGATAAGCAAGATCCTTTTCTTCGGTCAAGTGTTCTTGTGCGGCTTGGAGACACCGGTACTGAAGCTGCAAAAGAGCGAGACCGGTGTTAACGAATACGTTTCCGTGGTCGAGGCCTCGAGCACGAGTTCACCGAGTTCGCCGCCGACACAGGTAACTGTCGTAAATCTCTGGCTCTCTGGAGAAAACGCACAAAGTACAGTCCGCTTAGAGCTGTGCGGAATTTGTTTCCTCTCTCCCGAAAAAACAGCGACAACTGAAAGAGTCGATCGCTGTACAGATTCAAAATTATTTCTAATTCTTTCTATAAAATGTATTTCACGTACAATCAAAAAATTTAATATGGAAAATTATATAAATATTGTTTTATTATTTTATTGATTTATTATTTTAT
This sequence comes from Pseudomyrmex cubaensis, assembly GCA_014825685.1. Classification (NCBI taxonomy): domain Eukaryota; kingdom Metazoa; phylum Arthropoda; class Insecta; order Hymenoptera; family Formicidae; genus Pseudomyrmex; species Pseudomyrmex cubaensis. The sequence continues at coordinate 54,943 of QVOA01017938.1, read as the reverse complement.
TGTTTTATTATTTTATTGTTTTATTGTTTTATTATTTTTATTAATTTATTATTTCAAAACACGATTCGGAGCAGAACTGGAGATTAAGAATGTCTTTTTCGAAATTTTCAATCAGATTGCTAGTACGGGTATTATCCAAGGAACGGAATTAATTCACTTGCAGAGCGATTCAGAACTTCTGGTAGAGAGTTACAGCGAAGGAGAAGAGGAATCGGTTTCCACATTGAGAAGATTACCCTCGTGCAGTAATATGCCCGACGATATGACAGCTCCCGTGGCGGCGGTCGAGATACGGTCGCTGATCGAAAGAAAAGAGGAACTGGAGAGACGACAGCGGAAACAAGATCGGCATCGACAGCGAGTACAGGTGAGCATAATAGCATATATTTCATATTATATTTATATTCTACGGATAACACGTTGTCATACACATCGGCATCAGATTCGCGACATTTTCGTGAACATGGCAACTCTATCGCATGGCTCGCGCTAGGCAAGAGATGCTATGAGCGGCGTTCGGGTGCGCGCAGGATCGATGAGGAATCTCGCCGCTTCCAAATTTAGCTTGCGCCGCGCGCAATCTTCCGCCGATGGAGACGTCGTCCGCGAATATCGGTGCCGAATGATTACCCAACCGCGCGATACTGGTCTAACCACCGATCTCCATCACGCGCTTCTCTTCCCTTCTCCTCGCTTTCCGTCTTCTCGCCTCGAGACGGCCGACAAAGTATCGGCCAAACGCCATTTATCGTGACTAAGTCGAACTAAATCAAGAGATTACAACGCGCGCACGTTGCTTCCTTCGCGAAAGAAGCCAGCTCAGAGACTCCGCTCTTTCTTTCGCATTCCTCTACCCTTCAAATGCACCCTATCCTTTTCCCAGCCCCGTGTTCGTTCTTTTATTTCGAACCTGCGCGATCCTCTTTCACCGCAGACTCTCTCTCCGCACAGCACGCAAGCCCACGTTTTTATTTACGGCATCAAAACTCCTCCTTTTTGCATATTTATTATCTTACCCCGGCTTGGGGCCGGATTTTGTGCATACTATGGTTGGCCGCGCGTACTCCTTATCCTCTTCTCGGTATCTTCTGGAAGAAAAAGAAGGAACAAAGGGAAGAAGTGGACTGGCCAAAGGTCCTATACGCGCGCGCGATTGTGTTGGTTTTTCTTTTTTGTTTTGCAGCTTGATTTGTTCGCGTGAATGTAAATTTCCTTTTTAAACATAGGACGAATAATTGACGTTTATTTATTTTTTTGTGATTAAAAAATCATTATCGGGAAAGATGATATTTCTAGATACATGTCAATAAAATTGAACAAGTCGCGATGTACATTTTCACACTGCCGGCTATGACAGGAATCTATCAAATCCGTGTGCTTCGGGATATCTCTCCTCGATTTACATCTCTAGCATCGAAGAGAAAATCCACGGGAGCGAACGATCGGCCACGAAATTCGCTTCGTCTTATCCGGAGTTTATCGGGCTTTCCCACGCCATCCGAGAGAAGGCGCGATATAAATTTCACCGGTATCTCTTGAATTTTTCGAGCGCGCACTTTTATCACGCTGAGCGAAACTGCGGGCGAAACACGGACCTCGGTCCCGTAACTCTCAGGCCGTGGAATTGTTTCGAGGATAAAGTTCGGCGGAAGGACCGGTGTGACCCCGCCGAAATAAATAGCGGCGATATCGTAGCCGTCGGTAGTTTGTTCGACAGCGTGCGATGCAGTTTTATCGTAGGTCGTGTTTCTCCACTGTCTCTCTCTTCTCGATATTCCATTGCTTTTTGCACCGGAACTTTTTCGCGTCGAATCGGTTTTTCTTTTTGCAACGCGTTTGACGAGGCGCGATAACAAGTGCGCGGAGAATTTCATTCCCGCGAACCCACACACGACGGATAAGATTTTTTTTTGCCTTTCGATGTGTAAATAAGGTTTTGCACGATCGCGTACATTCTTACATATCTAGAGTCTGATTTCTCGTGAAAATTTATAACGCGATAAACTCGTGCGTTTGCACGTGTAATTGGATTATTATAGTCGCGAATCGCAACCGCACGTGTAAAAGTGGTGTCTGGAAACTCGCATGGGTCAATTTTGACGCCTGAATGAACCTGCCTCGGAATGTAGACCAATTCTGTTGTATACGCATACAATCTTGGAACCAGTTTTTCCTCGAACAACGGTGAACCTGAATTATGCCACTCTCGCGAGTTGAGTGAAATGCGGTTTGCGTATCCCGCAAAGCGCAATGGAAATTGCTTTAACGCAAATTAACCCGGGTGAGAGACACTGCGCTTAATTGGACGGCGAAATTTCGCGCGACGGTGAATATCGCGAACCGGTTGAACCGTAAACTCCGAAACCGGGCGGCTTGTCCAAAGAAAGCGGAGATAAGGCGTTTTAATTTTACCGTATTTCGGTTTCAACAATTCCGCTCGAAATCGCATTTTCGAGGCAGACAGGTACCGTTTTCTATCTTCATTATTTCACGGGCATGTCTTGTTAAGAAGCAGATTGATATTTTTCCGGTGAAAAGAAATTAATTGATTAATTAGCAACTTTTCGTTGCTTTTAATTAGTTCCTTAATGTCGAGTCCGGAAATTGCACGATAATAATCGAGTTAGTAATTACGTAAAAAAATTACGTAAGTAAACATGTAATTTAAATGGAAAAAAAATTCCGCGAACGATCGGTTACTTAATGTCGAGAGAATCCGCAGTAAGTAAATTCTTTGCTCGATGTCGGGAGATAAAATATCGATTAGGAAGAGCTAATTCCATACATAAATCTGTTTTTATATTTATCCTGACTCTCAAACTAGATTTTTATAGCGTCTGTAATTATACATTCTGGGTCTATAAATAACGACATTTATTGTCAATCATTGATTTTATCTCGTGATAAAAATGTTTATATATATATATTTCTAGTCAGCCGGCTAGAAGTAAAAAATGTTCGTTTTACGCTCGCATGTGACGAGCGGCTCGTCGCGTGTTTTGCCAATAGCCATGGACAACTTTTTGCGAGGACTTTTTTTTTGCTTCCCATCCGTACAATCAAATTCGCATTTCGCTCGCCGCTTGTCACGTGCTATTGCACGTCTCTGCGAAGAAGCCACGCGTTTGGTCACGTCGATTAAAACGATATTTCTCTCTCGCTGCTAAAGTATGCGAGCGGAAAAAAGAGTGATTAACGAAACAGATAAAAAGTTCACTACCGCGCAAAGACGCGTTGCAAATTAAATCGATCCGCAGCCCTAATTGCTCACGTTCGATGATAATAGCGTTATCTGAGACGCGTGCGCGTTGCGTCGGACAACCGGAATGTACATACATCGCGAACTGTAACCGATTAATCCTTCATCTGCATCGCCCCCGTGATCTTCGGGCGATATTTCCTTTTTTGCGGCGGCGGCGGCGGCGGATCGTCATGCTTGGCCGATGAACCATGGACGACTCACGGTTTCAGGATAACATCGTAATGCGTCTTAACCACGGGTTCTTTCGGTATACGGAGGTTATTTAATAATCCTTCGCGGTTCTGCCGAATCTTTATTTCTCATGAGTAAGATTTTCGCATTTTTTCCCGAGCGTGACTTTAATTATCACTTTGCCAATGTGTGCGTTTTTGTGTGGGGATAAATATTGACTTTGAACGTGCAAAATAATCGCAAAAAAAGTGTAAGAAGATAACAGTTCACTCGCAATTCACTTTTTTTCGAAAAATATTAATTTATCACTAATTAATTTCCCACTAATGACTTGAGGAGTTTTGTGACACTTTACATGACGGGACTAAAGTCGAAACGCACGTGTTTGCCACGTGAAAAAGAGGTAACATAACACCTTTACACATCATCGTGTGTTTAGAAATAAAATAGCTTCGATCTACAAGTAACAGGCATTTGCTGCGCCCGTGTCCCGCTGTTGTGAAATATATCGAACGGGTTCGCCTCTCTCGTTGCGGTCGGACGACGAAGATGACCGGGCGCGATCCGGGACGGGGAAAAAAAAGAACGGAAAGAAGTGCGCGGCGCGATCGCAAGGGCCGAGCTAACGGTAACGCACCGTGATACGAAGGATGCTGCAAGAAGCGATTCATTTCCTCGAGACATTTTTTCACCGCGTGTATCGCGTCTAACGCGTACTGAACCGTACCTGAGGCTGCGCCTTAATTTCTATCGTGGGATTGATGCAACACATAATGGAACGAGTTTCAGAGAAACCGGACTCGATCCACTTATAAACAATTTTCAGAAACTAGGAAAAAGCTTCGAGAGACGTACAGCACTCGCGGCAACGCTCAAAGTAATTGAAAGCGCAATTTAAGAACAGGATAAGAAATACAGATAGACATCTCGCGAACTTTGTGTGTACATATACGTAAAGAAAATTTAGTTTGTTTTTTTTTTTTTTTTTTTTTTTTTTTTTTTCAACAAACGAAACGTACGTTTGTTGCATGTCCGTTGAAGTCTCTCTTCGGAAACTGATGAAATAATCACTTACACATTTCCATTCCGAAGGGTGTTAATTGCCTACAATCCCTTGCGTACTTACCTCGCGTCAATACCTCGCGATATTCTTTCACACACCCTTCCCGAGTACATAATGCCACGTACTCGTGTGAGTACTCGCCGATCGCGAGTATCTAAACTGGCTTTATGAGAGTAAGGAGGTGGAAACGGCTTCAACGACCTCTTAACACGCCATTCGCTGCTTCTGCGTGAGAGACTCCTACTTAAAGGTTTATTATGCCAATTAAATCTGCTTCATATACGGAAAGAGCTTCAGCTGCTCTCGTTGCGGATACGAGGGTTATTCTGAAATCTTTATCCTACCCTATTTCTCTCTTCTAAGCGCGTTTCTTTGCGGATTTTATTTAATCTGTCCAACAAGTACGCGTCAAATATTGTTTGGTACACTTCGTGTGTATTTTTCTTTCGTAAAAGTTTTTATTTCCCTGCATGATGTTCCACGTCTGCGGGTATTACACGTGTCTCGACAGCAAATGAAATAAGTAAAATATTTTTTTTTTTTTTTTATTGACTGTCGAACTGAGTACGTCAAGAAGCTCTCGGCGAAGCTTGACTCGATTTTGTTTAATGTGGACCATCATGCTTCTAGTGTGGCTTCTCGTGATGAATGAGAAGGATGAGTGAAAGCTTTTGACTCGCGTGCCTTGAAAAAATGGCGAGGCGATCTCTCACGCTCCGACGTTAGTTCATCCGTGAATACGAGAGGGGCGTTTCTCTTCTCGTTTCGCGATTTTTTTTTTCGCTGTTGCAATTGCCGACGAATGTTCGCGCAATTTTTCTGCATGTTTTGACGTGCATATCTAAACAGGTCCTAATTTGCAACAATCACTGTTAGTGTCTTGTGTGCAAAATTTTTATTTATATGCTCGTATTTATATGCGCGAAACATCATCGCGTTTTTCTTGCGTGCGTCGAACGAATCTCGTATACAAATTAATATCTATAAAAGGAGAGGAGAAAGGAAGCTCGATGCCTATCCCCCTCGACTGAGCGAGCGAAAATTACGACCATAATTTCGTCAAACTGCTCTTCCATTTACTTGTAAAACGCTTGTAAAACGCTCAAATTATAAGCGACCGCATAAAATTTCCTTCTTGGGGCAAAGATGCATTTAATTTCCGCAGCTCGAATTTTTAAACATTTGATTCTGAGCATCACATCATCTTCCACCATCATTAACCGCGCAAGTGTATAGCGTGTAAAGATTTCGTGGACTTTTGTGATTGAGAGTTTCTTTACTTTCTTCTACGACTGAAGCTGTAGCTTAAATTAATAATTTTCTTGTCGTTTTTCTTGCGAGTTTACAATTATTGTTGTAAACGATATGATTAAATCACGGTTTAATACGTTAATTGATAATAGTTAAAGAATATTATCGCTCTACTCTTCTCGCTATTAATTTTTATTATTTTACCTGTCTAACAAGTATGTTTACAATTCGTTTACCTAGCTTTTCTCGTTATTTTATCTTTATGCGAGATCTTATATAGAAGCCAGTCTTCGGGTTATAAATACATATATTATACCGAAGGATTTCTGAGACGGAAGAGATTGTTCCGCGAGAAAATGATAGAAAGATATTCGTGCTCGAAATTAGTCATTATCACTTCACGAAAGATAATCGCGCTCGAAGATGCTCCTCGTGTGTATATACACGCACACACACAATTATACGGTACATCCTTGAATTTAATACGAGCTGATTCACGAAGATGTGACGCAATCTCAGAAACCGATGCTTGAGATCGCAGCGAATAAACAAGTTTGTATTTTTATTATTTATTTTTATAAGATTATGTACGTAATATTTTTTATACAAGTAAAAGACAGAAAAACAAATTGTCTCGCTCTGTGCGCGCCGTGGATTTACACGGGTGAGCGTTTGTAAAAATCAACAGTTCGCAAACGACCGCGAAATAATGACGGCGTGTTTTGCGATGAAGATAATATTTTATTCATTGCTTGTGCGAGAGAGTCGCGCGCGACTAAAGCGAATCAGAGATTTGTTTTCGCGACAAACGCGGCCGATAAAAAACGCGATTAAACTGGAAAGCAATTACGTTTTATGGATGCGCGTCTGCTACCGATGGCGATAGTTAAGAAAAAAGAGCAGAGGGACCGTCACACAAAAACCTCGCGAGTAGGAGTAAAGCGAGCTCTAGTAACTAATTACTTCAAAGTAATTATCTTCTTCGTCGTTATGGCGATTATTACTACAGTCGAGGATAACTTCGCTCCCGAGCCCCGGTCACGACGTCATGTACGAACGGTAAAAAACAGTCTTTTGTGTCGAATTTATTATATAAACATGATAAAACGCATCGCAAAATTACTCTATTTTTAAATTGCTGTCATTTGAACAATTGCTCATCGTGTTAGACGCATTGGTATTCTTCTCTCTCTCTCTCCCGTCTTGCTCACGTTCGCGTAATTAGTTTTCTGTCAACGCTGTTGCTAAAAGTAAGAGCAATTTGAAAGCAAGAGTCGTTGATTGACACCACTTTCTTTCATCGACGAGTCGTTCGACTACAACAGGTCGATCGGTAGTATCCCGTTACCGACGTTCCGTTCATATTGCTGTCCAATTAATTAGCCGCGGACTGACGGCGACGGACAACAATCAAGGCGTATTGGCCACGATGATGGTAATACGAGCGTTTTGACATTCACCATTGTTGTTGGTACTCTGTATTGTTAGTAGCTGTAGGGCATCAGGTTGCATTGTGGTCGCGACGGCGGGGAAAGGGGGGAGGGAGAGGGAGTTCTCGATGAAGGGAAGGGTAATACCAATCGATATCTCCCGCATAATGGATAATTTATCGCGGCATTCGGCGGTGATTCCGCGCGGCCGATCGTTTAGGCAACAAGGGCAACGTTCGGAATATAAATGGCGGCGCGATTGCCATGTAAAATGCATGCGAGACGCGCCCGGCTTTCGGGTTCTGCTTTCCTCCTATTGGAACGTTATTTCGCCGTGGCTAAATGAGGTCGTTAATAAACGATACGCTTTATTGTGATTTACGGCTTCGTTCGCTCTCGTTACTTTCTTCGAAGCGAGGGCTTCGAACGTCACACGCTTCTCCGTGTGCGCGTGTGTGTGCGTAACGGCGCATGTTTATGAGCGCGAATAAATTATACCTATCAGAGAAATAAATCCCAACGGACGCGCGGCGACGAGACAGACACCTGTCGTGACGGTCCCTCGCTCGTTTCTCTTTCGTGGAATGCGTTTCCCGCTGGGTGAACTTATATATTTTAACGTGCGCGCGGCGCGACGGGGCGCACGTCCCGAATTTCATCTCTCGCAGCGGACGCAAAACGTTTCGGACGTCCGCGAAAAATCTCCCGCGCGCTTCCTTCTTAATATTAGCCCCGCTGGACCGCAGACCGTCGTTGTTCGGCGTCGTGAGCAGTTTGTGTTCGTCTTATTTTTGCCCATTAATAATACGCTAAGGTTTATTCTGGCTTCTCATATGAGAAGTCGTGAGATATTTTACTAAGACGCGACGCGTGAAAAGTTGAATTTGCAACGGTATTATAACTCATTGTTAATATTTGACGTGTAGAAATCTCGTGTGAAACAAATATTGTCTTTAAATATGCAAAATCCTTTTTCTCTCGCGTCTCCCTTTCTCTCTTCGCTTCTCACAGTCCTCTTTGTCGCAGCTATCTGGCGCATAAAGACGTATATCCTAGCGAGGGTGTAGCCAAGTACCGGCCGTCATATTCAAACATTCATGGTCGAGATATTACGGGAGTCACGGTCCCGCGGGAATCACCACGCGGTCGGACTTCACCCTCGACATCATCCGCAGACTCGAGATAACATTTCTCGTCTGTCATCCTCTCGCCCGAACTCCAAGGGATCTGTCGCCGACGAGAAGAACATTGTGCGGCGCCCGTTGTCCCCCGACACTGCCTGGCTGGCGCAGTAATGGCTGTTGCCACCATCTCTCCTTTCCCGCGAGGGGATAGATCTTTTAACTTACGCGATATTAAGGAAAGGCTCGTCTCTCCCTAGAGCGCTGTAAACCGTCGCCGAAAGTGCGTCTCTTGTCTCCCACGTCAATTTAGCGTGAAATGAGTTATGTCGCTAACATTCATCAGAAAGTATACACGTCAAAGGTCAGCGTTGCGGAAAGTGATTTATTTAACAAAATATCATCGACGTTCACATTCGTTTTCGAATAGTTGTGTATACTATATAAGACTAGTATGCATTTCGTTATAAAGTACAAAGTTTCTTCACCTCTGAACGAATTTATTCTCATTTGTGTGTCTACGAACGCGTGTAGACGAGTTGCCTTTTGTTGTGTTTTCCAAGGGGAAAAGGTCACAACTGCAGGAGGGGAACAGTCTGTCGTTTTCGATCGATAAGCACGTTGGTGGTTCGCTCTTTAAAGTGTGAAAGGTAGTATAGAAATTTTTTCGTATATATGAAATTCTCTCGCGTACTTCCACTTCACGTCGCCCGAGTCTTCTGGTCTTGACATAATCTTCTCTTCCTCGGTTTCTTTTTTCGTCTCCCTGCGAGCTTTTCGCATCCCGTCGACAGCTTTCGGGCCGCTTGGCAACTACGACATCGTTTCCACTCGTATATAACACAGGCGACAATTTACTTTACCATCTCGTCGCGCCGGAGGCGAGAGATTTCTTCCGATTCGCTGGCACCCCAGCGAAAGGTCGACGTTTCTCGTCTTGGCTTCTCGGTTCGTAGCGTATCGAGTGCGCCCGGCGTCGCGCCAATACCAGCATGTTTCGCAGCATTTTCCGCACTCGTCCAGTTTTCAATTTACCTTCCTATCCCATCGACACGGCGGGCAGAAATATCTCAGGAATGCGCCCGACGATGTGTCTTGTCTTTGAAAATCGAAAAGCGAGTACCACTTCTTGTCGTTTCTATTAGTTCAGTCATCGACAGTGCAAACAGACTCTCTTTCTCTCTTCTGCTTCTTTTTAACTCTGCACTTTGCGACCAATGCGTGTCTTTTCTCTCTTTCTCTCTTCTCTCTCTCTTTCTCTCTTTCCTCATTTCCTTCTGTCTTCACTTTTCTCTCTACAGAAATGAGACGGGAGGCGAAGAGAGAAAAAATTCGTGCAGCTCGTGACAATGTCAATGTTTGCGTCGTTGCAACGAGGCACTCACGGTGTAGTTAAAGCCGAGGGTCTGCCTACGGGTTGCGAAGGAAGCACGAGTTCACGTTGAAGGTCTGCGGAGTTGCTCGCTCTCTGCGGATACATTACCTCAATGAACCTTTCATTACCAAGCTTGGTCGGAAATGAATCTCTTCAGTCTTCAGGCAGCAGCATCTCTTTCTCGGTATTCTCCTTTTGTGCTCCGGTAATATGCAGAAAGAAAACAGAAAAACTAATTTCGGACCGCATGTTTTTTTTTTTCGTATAAGATCAAGTGAAACGGCGAACGATTTATCGCGTTTAATTTTCTAACACCGCAGCAAACGCGCGTTGCACTTTGTGCAACATTAATTTTTGGCGTATAATTTAAATAAATATATAAATATTTATTATATTTATATAAATATAATTTATATTTTTATGTAAAAGCGTTAACATAGTAATTATTAAAAGCTATTAGTGAATAAATGTACGTTAAAAATTACCTTACGTTATCTCTATTCAAATAAACGATAAAATTAATAAAAACCGATAAAACGATAAACCGATAAAATTAATTATTGTAATAAAATTCATATTTATTGTTTTATCGCAATATGAAAGTTTCCAACTCTAAATATATCGTTTATACACGCAACATAAAATCCAATAAATGTATGTTGAGATAGAAAATAAAATTATAAAAAATACAAACTAAAAAGCAATATTAAAAAAGAAATAAATGAAACAAAGAAACGTATGACACGTCATGATTAGCTGCATATTGCATAAAATGTCACACTACAAAAGATATGAGCAACAAAGAATACTTTTAATAACCGCAAAAAGTAAGTCGAAGATGTTTCAAACTTTTCACTCAATTACTAGCGCAATCTAGGAATACTAAAATTTAAGGAAGAAATGCTTTCGTCGGATGTTTTTATATATTGTTTGAAAAACCGTTGCACAAAGTGCGGGTTCGCGGAGGATTATAACATAGTTGCGTTTGAAGGAGGTTCGGTACGAGACTGAAGCAAGATCATAATTCGTAAGATCCACTTTAGATACGACTTCGTAGAGTGGATCCTACAGACCTTGAAGTTAATCCTTAAATATAAAATAGTATCTAAAGTAGATATCGCCAATTTTACGACTTGCTCTTTCATTTAGAAACTAGCAACAATATTACTCTCGACATAAATACATCGTCACACGGCGAAATTCGCGTCAATAAGCGAAAATGCGCGGTTTTAGTGCCACCATTATCCTCAGGACAGATCTCGTGAATCTCTAACAAAAGCTGAGAAAGCAACCGGCTGTTGCCGTCGCGGACAATTCTCACGTGAGGATATTTTATGGTTGCGCGGGATGTAAAAGGGACGGGAAAGAGACGTGGGAGGAGAAAGAGACGATCTGATTTGCGAGCGCCATTACGAACGCATGGCAGGAGGATCGTCGCGGACCGCAACCGTTGGTCGCATTTATGAATGCGATTCCCTGTAATATATCGTCCGTATAACCCGGCTCTCGCTAATTCCATCGGGGGGTGGAGCGACCAATAAAATCAGGATGGAATTACGAGCGTCCACCCTTTCTCCATAGACGCGATTTCTCCCGTGTAGCCGCGACCGTCCGCGCTTTTCGATCGGCTCACTCTGCTTTTTTCATATTTTCCATTATCATTATCTCTTTCCAGTAATCGTTTTCCGGCGGAATTCCACGCGCTAATGACGATCGTACGCGCGAGCGATTTTCTCGTAGTCGCGGAACATTCCGGAAAACTTGTCGACTCGTTATCGCCGCGCGTATTTCATGACGGTCGCAATGGTGCATGCGTAACGAGCTTTCCATATGTATGCAAATGAAGTCTCGCGTAGTGAATTAGCATTTATTACAAGGTGTTCGGAAGAAGCTGAAACGTTTAATTATCGAGACCGGGAAAACTATCGGATTTGAAAAGAGAAAGAAAGAGAGGAGAGAAACGCGAGCGCGCTTGTAGATACGAAAACGTTCGAGATATTCATATCGCGTATTATCGACGATATCGAATCCATAATTCCCTGGAGAGGTGGTCGGGATACGTTCGCGAAATTGTATATGCGGGCAGAAAATGGGCGGTTTTAGATCGTATCGTTCGCAATTTATCGCGGCACTTCGGATTCCTCTTTCGTCGGCTTTCGCGGCCGCGTTGACACACGCCGCTCCTTCGCGCGGTTTCTCGCCACGTGGTAATCGCTCGTCGAGTCAATAAAATCGTCGCGACTATCGGACGCGGCCCTCCTCTCTCTTATGGGGAGGAAACATCTTAACCCTCGGTGTAACGCGAGAATTATGCGAAGCGACTGCACACGACGACGCAGCTGCACCTGTACGAGTCAATCGTTCTCTCTCTCTCTTTCTCACTCTCTCTCTTTTTCTCTCGATCTCTTTCTCCTTTTCGATTACTGTCTCCTTCGGCCGAACGGGTTCGCGGATAATTGAAACGATAACGATTACGATGTAACAGATGTAACGATTATGGAGCAACACGGCTACACAACGATCGTTCGCGACTGGTGAGACTGGATATCTGTCTGATTTATGGGAACTTACGTAGGTATACACGTTCCCGATGGACGCACACGAACGCCGCCCGTAATGATTCGAGTTTGTTCATCGAGGAATCTTCGGTGGGTTTTCGATAAGAAATCGATTTCTGTGCTTTCTTGCAAGCGTTAACTTTGCGCACGCCACGCATCTTTGTCGTTTTTTTTTAATTAAAAAAAATTCTTTATTAGGTGCAATATTATTATATCTGTGGAATGAGCTTTTTAATTCTCGGTGTGCTCTTTACACCGCTATTTTCTCTAGATAATTGCGAATAATAAGCGCCAGATTATTGTATTACTATAATTATCTCGTGATTATCATAAATTACGATACGAGCAGCGTATTATCAGCTACTCATTATCCTGTAATGTGTCATCGTGCGTTTATGACAACCGAACTTTTTTAACGAATTTCTTGGTGTAGCATTTATATGTGATCTGAAACATATTTATAATATATACACACATATTTGATTTTTCTCTTCTCTGTTCCCTCTTTTTCTCAGGTACCGTATTGAACCTGTACGGTGCTCGCATACTCGGTACTATATCAAGATCGCGCGCGTTGATACGTATCGAGCGCCAACTTTTCCCGATCAATAATGTGTGTATAATATATTCACAAGAGTAACTGGAAACCGTTGTATTCCTCTCCCCGCGAATCTGATACTCCACTATTTTCCCCGTGCTTTTGCGTCACATCATTTATTCAGCATTCGGTCAGAAATACCTAGGTTTTCTTTTATCGTATAACCTACTTTACGAAAATCCATCTCTCCTGAGAGTTTTCTCACGGCGTTGAATCAATACGAAACGAACGATAATAATGTCACAGCATTTCCAACATACATTAGAGTAATGTAATATTTTAATTTTGAAAAAGGTTGTCATTATTATTCGATGAGATTGGATGAAAAAATATCGCGAAACTGTGCGAGATACGTTTAACGTCAGCAAGGTCAGCTATAGGTTTCCGATCGATGAGTCTCTCTCGCACATTGACGGATTGTTTCGCGGCGACAATGTCCGGCTGACAATTGGAGAAAAGAAAAATGCAATCGACAACTCCGTTTCTCTTTTGTATCCGCAGAAAAGCGTTATTCCACGCTCGAGCCGCGGCACGAGCACGCGCGCACGTTCCTCGTTCGCCGGACAGACGATCTTGCGAACCTGTCCCCGACGGTTACCAGGTACGTTTCCGCGAGTGTTGCGCATTTACAATGTTGTTACGGGGCGCGGACCCGCTCGAGCGTGTGAAGACCCGTGTCGGTGTGCGCTTAATATGCGCGCGGGCGTAGGGGCCGCGATGCGTGATTCAACGAGGGTTCTCACGAGCTCAGGCCGAGGTGCGAGACGCGAGGTGTGAGGAGCGAGCAGGCCCACGGAGGGAAAAAAGTGACGAGAAACCGTGAACGAGACGATCGAGAGAAAGAGAGAGAGAAACACACGGCGAATGGTGCTACGTTCGCGGGAGTGTGCAACGGTACACGCCACATCGTTTAGGAATTCACGAATACTTTAAACGGGAGTACATTCCTGAACTTTTTATGCTGTCACACGCACAGCGCGCCGTAATGAGACGTGCCAGAAAGAGAGAGAGAGAGAAAGAAAGAGAAGAATTGAATTCGAAAAAGAAAAAGGTTGCCTGAGCGCGGGTGACGTTAGCGTCTCGTGATAAGACGCGATAACGCAGGCCGCATAAATGATGGAACTCGTGGAAAAAAAGAGAGTTGATATTTCCTCGCCCGTAATATACCTCGAATAACAAATAGCATCTCTGTAGATTCGTGGATATCTCTCGGCTGACAAGTCGCGATCATTGCGCGAGATCATTCTGTTTTGAGCGACCATTAATCGCGGTGGGATTGATTGCAATCTAATAAAGGTTGCGTGTAAACGTCACGCGGATTAATTTCTCGTCTGACGGCATATAGTTCGCGGAAATTAAATTTGACGCTTGTGTCGCCGTAACTAGAATGGACATTTCGCTTATACGTCTGCCCCACCTGAATGTTCAAGCGGATGTTCTCGCTCATTTACAAACGAGTCGCTGTCTACTCGAAGCCTGAAACTACGTGGCCTCGTAGTAGCGAGGAGATTCGTAAATCTCGTGCTTCTAAAACAAATAAAATAAAATTGAATTTCAAGTTTTTGAATCTACATATGTTTCGAGCTCTCACGTGTATTTAAATAATCGAATAACGTTTGTGTGTGCATTTTTTTTCTATCTTTATCCTAGAACTTTTTGACGTTTTCGGACAGGCCGTTTGAGAGTCAAGTTTTTTTTTTATCACGAGTCGATTTCATTAATTTTGCAAGTTTCTTCAGGTTTAAATTAATTTCAAGTTTGACCGCCGAATCGGAATGTATTTTCACTTGTTTTTTTTTTCCTCTCACTTCGCGAGTATTGCAAAATATTCATTTTGCTAAAGAAGGGAACAATATTCAGCTCTCGTTCCTCCATTGTATTCCGCACGAAATACTGGCGGTTTGCGCGTAACTTTGATTTACATGGATTCCCGCGTCTAGATTTCGGTAACGCGTTAACCGCCCAAATCGAGCGCAACATGCATACCGATATGGATGCATGTGTTAAAATTTTAAACAAGATCCTACCTTTTCCGTTTTTCAGCGCCGGAAAACGCGGTGTGCTACTCCTCGTTTCCGTATATCTCTCTGCGGTGTGCGCAATTCGGAATGCAACGTTGACTCTTATAAACGGCGACTTCTCGCGAAAGGCGAGCACCAGTTAGCGCTTCACCAAGCACGAAACCAATTTTCGAAAAGGGGGTTATTTAATTAAAGCAATTTATTCGCGAGGCCTTCTTCTGCCTTTCGCTTCGGCGTGTCCTTTCACGCCGCTGGAAAAACCAGCAATATCCACGTCGGTGGCATTCAGCCAATTCCCGCGATAAGCTTTTAATTATTATTTCGATCCTCGGCGAGGTCGCCAGTCAGCCGTGTCGACATTAAGGTCGATCCACACGAATCAGCAAAGAGGCAAAGTCACGTGGGAGCAAAAGATATTTTAGGTTACCAATTCTCATCATTTTTCTGTAGCCAAAAGACATTCATGCAAGAATTTTTTGGTTTCTTTGGGTCTTATCACTTTAAACGATTGGAATACGACATTTTATTAAAACTTGAAAGGGGCAGATAAAGTGTTGAAGATAAAAAATAACAATTTTAAGAAATCCTCCCTCTCTCTTTTCCTTAAGGTCCGAGAGTAGTAAGATCTTTGGATTCGAGGATCAAAACTTAGTAACGAGACCGTCCAGAGGAAAGCCGGTTGCAAATAAAGCGGCCTTTACTGTCGCGGCGGCTTTTTCATCCGCGAGGAAAATCGTGCAGGAATGTCGCGAGCCAGCAAACGCGAAAGTTTCGCCGTTTACCCAATTCGCCAATGACGCGAGTTTAGTTGGCGGCGAATAAACATGGAGAAAACGAGACTATGCGCGCGCGTATTCGTTCACGAGGTGTTTTTTTCGAAAGCTTTTTCCGATTAAGCTGTGCCCGGCGCGGGTGAGATTGGCTCGCGCACTGTGTCGTAATTATTAGATTATTACAAAAGTTCTTTCTATAAAATTCTTCCTACAAACAGTTATTTTTACAAACTCCGGACGTTTTTTTGTTCTCGTAAAAAAGTGCCACTTTAAAAATCACTTTTTGTAAAAGTTGATCAGTTGGAATTTGCATAAACAACTTCTACGAGAGAAGAATTTCGAATATATCATCTTTAAATATATTATTTTTTGTAAACATATATTTAAAACATTATATTTAAACATACAAAAAATGTACATATTGTGGCAGTTACGACGCCTGTTGCGATGACTTTTTGCTTGTCACGAAGCGGTACTTTTCACGAAATTGTCGGGCGAACGAGTTGCGAAAGAGCGCATCGTCACGACGGAGTGACGATCTGTGACATCTCGAGGAAAAGATCGTTGTAACGCGCAGCGAGATTGCCACACGTCACAATATATTTGAAGATAAAATGATTTGTCGTTACACATGTGTAGAAATAATTTAAGTGAGATTAACATTTTATTTTTTTTTTTTTTTTTTTTTTTTTTTTTTTTTTTGTTCCACGAATAAACGATCTCTTACAATTACCGGCGAACTCGGGACCGCTACCCTTCATCACGATCTACAAAAGGATGCTCGTCCTCACTTCCGTTTACGAGCGAGCGTACACGACTCTCGACAGCTTGTCAGCATAAAGATCGTTACCTCGCGCGCGAGCAAGCTCCGCTTAATTACGCCACGTTAATTACGTGGTCGCGCTTTTACACGGGTGACCAAACAAACGGCGAATTTTTACGACGTATATATCTCTCTCGTTCTTTGAAATGACGAGTTCTTACAATGGATGTGTTTGACATCACAGAATTGCAACGATAAAAAACGTGATATCTTTAGATTTCCTCGTGATTGTCGTGATGAACGCCTTTCGTAATTGAAGACAACGCGAAAAGAAAGAGACAGTTGTCATTTACGTCACAATTTTACATGCAAATTGAAAAGAAATTTATGCATTTAGAATGACTAGGTACATATCGAAAGAGAAAGAGAGAGAGAGAGAGAGAGAGAGAAGGAGAGAAAAGGAGGGAGGGATGGGAGAGAAGGAGGAGGAGGAGTCACGTGCGTTTAATTTCCAAGCTATTTGCTCAAACGCACCGGATAGATATGTTTCATCGCGGAGCGATCGGTATCGCGCTTAATTGCGACTAATTCAATTATCCGCGCGAATATTCAACCCGGATGCGCCGCCCTGCCGGAGTATTCTGCATTCTACATCCCATGGAATGCATGTCTCTCCTTTTCCCGTTACGACTGTAATATCGATCCTTTCATGATATAATCAAGTAATACACCGCGTATTTTAAAAATATATATCCGTAGAAAGAACTCTTTTAAAAACGTATCTATGTATATTTTGTACTCTCTATTTATATTTTTTGTACTTTCTGTTTATATTTTTTCTCTCGCTGTTCAATAACGAACGCTCGCGTCGCGTTATGACACACCACCGCGACCCAGACTCCGACAACCGATATAACCTTTCCGTTTAATTCTCGGGCCGGGAGACAAACCGGAGATTATATTAATCATCTCGGAGATCGATGTCAAAGGACACAGCACGTCTGGAATGCGGGTCAGATTCGCGTGCTTGAACGAGATCCGATGTTATCGATTCCGATGAAGTCCTTGATTCGTGGAGGATCATCGTGTATCGTTGTGCATCGGGTTCACGTAAAGGAAACTGACGAGGGATTTAATCCTTAATCCATTTGCATTTGCAGGCGCGTCGAGATGAGCTAACACTAGAAACTGGACTATCTGTTCTCCCGGCGGATTCAATCATTCGCAATATAGTTATGTGTTACTGCCTCTCCCGCGCAAATCGGTTCTCTTCATTTTATTATCTTCAATTCCACAAAATCGATATATATATATATAATATATATATATATATATATATATATATATATATATATATATGTGTGTGTGTGTGTGTGTGTGTGTGTGTGTGTGTGTGTGTGTACACATATATGTACACATTATTAAAAAATAAAATATTCGAAAGAGTATTAAGATAACTTTAGACAATACACGTAAATTGCGACGAGCGAGAGTGGAATACACACGGATGCAAATTAATCGCCTCTGGATTGATACTAAAAAAGCCGAGGTCCAGTTGTATTTCAATGTTTTACCTTCTAATTTAAACATCGCAAAAATGTGATCTCACTTGATAACCGAAAGCGACGGTAAAATAGCTCATTTATGCGCTTGTCCGCATTATTTTCCGCGATAAATTGATATTCGACGCAATATATCGCTCGAGCGTCGTATCACACTGCAACAAAAGATTGTTAATACTGCTTTGTATAATCGCACATTTAATATCGGAAATGCACACGATGGTGTGGTTTCAAACGCTACATTTCGCGGTAGGTATATTCACGGTTCATAACAGCGTATAGTGGCCGCCGGGATCTTTCTTTGATATGGAAAAAAAAAAAAAAGAGAGAACCGACGATATACGGTTTACACACAACGGTACAAAATAATAACTGCTAAAATATTTTGCAAAAATACACTCTAAAGTTACGCGAGAAACTAAATAGTATTTCTAAAAGAGAAACACCCTGTAGTTTTGTTTAGATTAGAGCGAAGTTCGTATTGTTATACTTCGAGTTTTGGGCGATTTGAAAAAAAAAAATGTTTTCTCATATTTTAGCCTTATTCAGGCTTTTGTTCAACCGGCGCTCTAAAGCAGCAGCCCCCCTGTGCGTTACTCTCGGGAATAAATACCGGAAAGTTGGCGCGGCGGGAAGCACCGTAGCTACGCTCTCGTTTGATCGAAACCTCGCAACGCTGACAGCGCAACGTCGGGACGCGGATGCACTCGACGCGCATTGTTCGTTGCCGTTGTCTCGTCGCGAGTAGCTTTTATAAGCTCCGAGTGAATTTTGCGTAATTCGGCTTCGGTCGCAAACCACGGAATTATACTTCGCTTTTCGTGCTTTTATCGTGACAGAGCTCGCAGCTGGACGCTCCGGCATTTTCCGGCTTCTCCGTAGTGTTTCCGGCGCCCTTCCTCCAGTCGTAGACTGTCGCGACTGGTGTTGCCAAACAATAAACACGCACCCAGGAAATGTACGAATATCGCGGGACGAGAAATGATATTGCATTAGTCGGAAAATATTTTATTCATAATTCGAGAGAGTGGTCGAGTTGGATGCTCATCGTTAAGAGCGGAAAAGAGCGCGTGAGAGGATACAGGTGCTTAACAAAATTTATGAACACACAGAAAAGATCGTACGAAGGCGTGTGTATATGTACATATATATTTCACTCTATGTATCTTACTTAATTCGTATAATGCACAAAGAATAATTCTATCGATAAAAGGGCAGGAATAATTTTTGAGATTATGACCCTGTAAAGAGTTTCAGTACATTCATTATGTAGCCTCTATATAGATTTTATGCAAATCTGCGCGCCATATTACTTTTGCTTTGCGCATCGAGAGATGCGCTTTTCGTTTTCCTCGCTCTGTCAAAGAAAACACCGCGGAATAACATAAATCCCTATTATAATATTCCATATGTCAGACTTAGCGGACCCCCGTCCGGATGGCGTTCAAACGGCGTTGTAAAATATGAAAGAGCGCGCTCGCGGCTCGCTATCGATTTATTATTAGGTCGCTTGGGGACTTAATGTCGTAACGACATCGTAAGAGAACTCTTTTGTTCGCGGGCTATCGGATGGTATCCTTTGTACCGCGCTCGAAAGTCAATCCTGCACGAGTACAGACTTTAATTACTCGCATCCTTGACCCCTTCGTACACGTGAAAGTTCCTGAACGTTGATCTCTCACGACTCAAGAAGTGTCAAAATCGCGACTACATACTTAGTAATGGAGAAATATCGATTCAAAATTGCGACAATGTGCGGTATTTTGCACAGTAATTTTGTGAGTTAAAGAGCTAAATTGTGTTATTCCGCGGGGGAGTACAAAACTCGAAATCGATTCCCGTAAATTGCTCGCGATCTCAGTCCGCACCGCCATATTTCGTTGCAAAAAAACGATGCCGATAAAACCCCTTCGGCCACTAAAACATTTGGCACTTCGTACGCGCCCCTCATCGTATATATTTTTAATATTTCTCGCGTACGCGTGCTTGTCGTAATTCGATTTTTCTCGCGCGTTTTCCCGCGTGTTCGCGACTCCGCTCGCTCGGAAAGCGCGTCGTGTTTGCCCGACCCGAATATATTTCCAAAAGCAGCTCCGCGCGCGCTGCATGAAAACACAATTTCGTCCTTTCGCTTTGCCGCCGTTCTTTGTTTTCCCCGTCGCCCGAAACTCTTTCTTTACCTTTGCTATGCAAACTTCAAGAGACACGAAGAGACACGTCGCATCCGATCGATTTCCCGGTTCCAGGCATGTCATCTCGGAGAAGACGGAAAACTCGCTCTCGCGCAAGACACGAATTTGCGTAACAGCGTTGCTTAAGTGCGTCGCACGGATCAGTCTACAAAGCACGGCAGAAGCGAAACAATTAACAAATTTCTCTTCAAAGAGATTATCAAATGTCAAATATTCGCAAGACATTACTATGACAAAAAATGTCGACTTTATATCTGCCAAGTTTTAGGAGTAGGACTCGCGTGGGACTCGCGTACCACTTTTTACGTGACGCCAATTCATTTTTCCAAGCGCAGCCAGATTTTTCGTCGGTGACAGGAGCGCGCAATTAATCGGCGGCCGGAAAAGTTAATGAACAATGCCCGGTGGCGCGAAAGCGGTCATTCGCGACGGAGACCGATGGTGTCCATTTATTTCCATGCCGCCGGCATCAACCCGAGCGAAGTTGCCCTGCTCGACTTCACCCTGCACCCTTCGCGGCGAGCGTTTCCTCTTCCTGCTTGCATTATGAACGTTTGTCACATTCGGCGGCTCATATCAGTCTGCCGACGTCGCCGTCATGCCGAAACGTTCGCCGCGACGCCGGCCAGATTGCGTTATCGATTTCCAATGCTTGCTCAGCTCTCACTCTCCCTCCTGCTTTCTCTCTCTCTCTCTCTCACTCTTTCTCTCTTCGCTCTGCTTCGCTGCGGCTTGATGGAGTCAAGTGAGCGCCCCCAACACGCGCTGCTGATTTTTCATCCTAGATATATCAGCTACTTTCGATAACGTACATTGGCAAGTAAATAATGCCAGCTTCAGTTTGTGAATATTGTTTTGCAAGAAAAACGCTATTTTTGAAAATTATCATTTCGATGATTATTTTGGAATAATATTTTGTCGTGATATATACGTCGTGTAATTGTGAATTTCAATTATGAGAAAAAAGAAAAAATGATACAAGCATAATATCTTAAATATAAAGAGAATATTAAAACTAAATAATACTAAATAATCGAGAATATTAATACTAAATAACACTAAATAATCGAGAATAACAATGAAAAACCATGATAATTTAAGCATGAAAAAAATTGATTTTGAAAAAGATTTATATCGAAAAAAGAAGCAATGGAAAAACAGTCGGATCGGAAAAAATCCAGAGATAGATATCAGTGCAAAACGGGCACGTTATTAATGATTTTTTTCGCTTCGCATCTTTGGGATGAATTCACATAGCATCAGGTTCGGATATAAAAAATGAAATAATAACTGAATAAATTGTTCGGGAAAAAGTAATTCTGTTAACTTTATTATTTAATTTAATTTAATTCAATTTACGTATTATTTATTTTGAAAAATATATTGCAATATATTGCATCGAGATTTCAGAGATTTTTTTGCAATTTAATTGCTAATTATATTTCTTTTGCATCTTATTCTTTATGTGAAAAGCGAAATGTTGGTCATCTCGATAGACCGGCGCATTAATTAGAAACCGTCTAGGCAGACGATCATGCTGCTCATTATCGCCGTTGACGAGCTACATGCCGGATAATTATCTAACAATCTCGGGAAACAATGAGTTTCGTAATTATTATCATTAGCATATATTTAAACGCCAAGTGTGTTCTTCTCGACTTTCCTTAATGGTCGCGAATTGCATCGAATTATCGACAAAACACGACGGCGGCAAAATTATACAGTTCCACTACTGAAAATCCGTTCGCTGTAATTGCAGGTAGATTAGTGAGGATGTTTGATAGGGAGAATATAGACAGAGAAAGAGAGAGAGAGAACGAGAGAGAGAGAATGAGAAGAAATGGTAGGGAAGGCAATATTCGTTCGCGGTTATCAGCTCGACAAAAGCCACTTTCTCTCTCTCTCTCTCTCTCTCTCTCTCTCTGTCCCCTTGTCCTCCATTCTCTCACGCTGTTTACGAAACCTCTCATTCGATCTAGTAATTTAAATTCGCTCGCTATACGACGGAATCGAATCGCTAAAATCGACAATCTATCGATACGTCATGATGACAGAAGAAATATTGCGCGTAATAGTTCGTTGTAACAGTTTGTTCCAATTGACTAATGCGCAATCCAATATAGACAAATCTAACAGTAGTAGATAATTATTTCTCCACTTACCGCACTATAAGACGTCAAAGATTGACTGTCACAATACGGGATTCGCGATATCCGATTAAAAGTTATTGTTATTCGGTATCGAGACAAACCCAAGTGAGGGGTTCAGTCACAATTCTTTTACATCGGAGCCGTCAATTTTGTATTTAGAGTTATGGCGTTGAAATAAAATGCCACTGCCACCAGAAAATCTCCGAGCATTTCTTCGACAGTGTCTAGCAGACGGAATTTTTCGTGAGACTTAGAGCCGTCGCGGAGCGAAGGGGGGTCGGGCATGTTTGGGGCGCCGAAGAGGGTCAAAGGGGAAACCGGACGGGGAAGTAACCTCCGGATCAATAGTCCCGTTGCCGCCTGACTCAATTTGCTCTACCTTGCTTCAAACCGAATTTGTGCAAGCTCACTCGTCGATGTTCATTAACCGCGCGGGGATGATCCTCCCTTGTCGCAAGATGGGAAATTTTGTCCACTTGAAATAATTCAACGGGCACGTTCATGTTATGTTTACGTGGGAGCACGGCGACATGGTCTCGTGTCAACGCAGAGAGGGATGTTCGCCCTTGGAGTATGAGTCTTCAATTTTCATCTCTCATAAATTATGACTAAGCGCTTCTCAAATATTTCTCCCGACCGCTTGAATGTCCAATACACTTAACGTTCTTAAGAAGGCGTTTAAGCGGCAAAAGGCGCACGTCATTCTCCTGTCTCTTCGATCTCGACACATCTTTCGTTTCAATCAGTTGAAAGTAATCGTTTCTCTGTGTCGACGAAACCGAGACCATTTCTCATTATTATTATTATTCCTAAGAACGCGATTAATCCGTGAGAGACGCGCTCGTCATCGCTCTTATATTAATGCGATCAGCTGTGTCAAGGGAGATTTTCCGGAGTCTCTCCTCAAAAAAAAATTATGCTACGCGACAGAAGTAAGAGATTTCTTCGTCCGCAACGGAAATAAGACAAACGCTTCTGCTTGGAAAATGAAGCTCGTTATTGTCTGCTTTTGAGTCCCGACATTTTGCGGAATTTCCGTCTCGCTTTCGAGAGATCGCCGGCAGCTTGCGTTGTCACTGCCCTAATTTGTTCCCGCTCGGGCTTTCCGCAAGTTCATCCGCGCGATGGCGCGTTCATCCGCGATCTCTTCTCTCTCGCAATTCTTCGCACCGGCTTGGAAAACTTCGTCGTCGTCGCGGAATAACTCGTTTATCCGGGGCGACGCGTCCAAAGCGGTGCGAAATAATTTCTTTGTTTGTCGGGAGGAAGATCTTTTCCGGCGCCGGACGAGACAAAGATCTCGATGGTCGAGGCAAATGAAATTCTCGAAACTTGGCGGTGCGGGCTATAAGAGTTCGCTCGCCCGTTTTTTACTTTCGCTATCGTTAGCGCGCAAACTTTGGCAGTTTGAGCGACGAATTTGCGTTGTTTTCTGGCCGTATCTGCTTAGAGAATATTATCTCTTTTTCTCTTTGCAAAAATTATATTCGGAAATTGTTTTGGTATATTCTAATTATCTTATTGCTTTCATCTTATATATGTATATACATATAGATGTACATATACATATTGTATATATACCGCAAGTAGTTATACATTTCATTTCGATTTATTTACGAATCGTTCAACTATTTTCAAGCGGCGCATTGTTTTTGCGAAATAAACGTTGACCTGCATAGCGTATATACTCTTTTCAGAGGTTCTGGATACGTTTTTATTCGTCAGCATCTACCGATGCAAATTCTCATTGTAACAGCAATGTATTTCTTTGGTGCACCGACAACAGACCGTGCCGACACGTCACTTTGTTTGCTTTCCATTTATTCTCGTGAATTCGAGCTCGCTCGCTCGGTGACGTTCATTAACTGTGAGATCCCCCCCCCTCCGTTTCGTCGCCGAGGCTTTCTCCCTCGGTTTCCTCCGGAAAAAGAGACGGGAGAGGCAGCAGTTCTTCGTCGTCTCCATCGGAAGTGGGATAATTCGTCCGTGTGCGAGTAAAAAAAAAAAGAAAGAAGAAATGTATCTTCGCAACGCGCGACGATATGATACGAGAGATCGACGAAACAATTTTCTATTGTCCGCGAACATACGCGCTGTTCCAAGTCTCGTCTCCTTGCTTTCGGTTTCGGATTCCCAGTTATAAAGTTGGCGGTGTCGAAACAGGATCGAGTGGCGCAACGCTCCCTTTGAGAATTTAATAGCCAGTTACGAGTGTTGTTCGCGCTTCGGAATAACGTTCCTCTTCTGTCCAACTTCCATCCCGAGTCTGTTTGACAATGTGCGCGCACCTTTCTCTCTCTCTCTCTCTCTCTCTCTCTCTCTCTCTCTCTCTCTCTCTCTCTCTCTTTCTCTCTCTTCGAGAAAAATCTCTCTTATTCAAGTCGTCCTTATTCTACGCATCCTCCTAATGCGCACGGAGTTTATGCGCCGACTTTTAAGCGCCGTGTTCTCATGCGTATTCGCGAGAAGAGACCGGATAATCGGAATCACGGCTGTTAAGGATTAACAATAAAATTCGAGCGCAAATTGAGCGGCAACGTTGAATCCGACGGCCCGCGGCGGTGGCAACAACGACGCCGTTGATCTTCGCGAACCGCTATGACGACGCGATGGGGACCTTCATTTGAAATTAAAATAACCGCGGCTTTATCTCACGGCGAATGCGAGTCGAGAGCATCTCCGAACAAAGAAAGAAGCCAACGACGCGCTATTTTCAGAACGCTATGAGCACTTAATCTGTGAATATTTGCGCCACGCATTTGAAGATGCGTCCCTTTATCTTGCCCGGTCTAATAAAAAAAACATTTTATGTACATCGCTTTTAAGACATTAGTGTTTCTTTTTTAATTTTGATATTTTTCAGATAATGTTTCGGATAATATTTTCTCTTCGCTGACTGTTTCTTCTTCACTAACATAACTATTGAACTGCCAGATATCTCTTGTTTTCCAATTCTCACAATGCTTCGTCGTATAATGGAGATTAACAACATCTTCCGTCACCAAAATGACAGAAAAGTAAAATGTAACAAAGTGAGACAACTGTAGACAATGAATTTTTTTTTTTTTTTTTTTTTTTTTATACAGAGAGATACGGGACTCTTTTTTGTGGCGAAATGAAAATATTTTATCGTGTAATATCTATTGATATGTAATAAGATTATTACTTTTCGGGAGAATAATCCGAGGAATGCGACGGAGGCGCTGTTAATCTTCATTATAGCATGATAATACCGACTAGCAGAGACCATTGTTATATAATCAAAGCTTCCGCTAATAATTTCTTGTCTGTATAAAGCACCGTTTTTATACCAGCGTGTGTCATTTTGCGCATATTCCCTTTCTGCGCGGGAGAGACAAATTGCCGTGTTTACGAGGCGTGCGCGCCGGTATAGAACGTAATCAACTTCTGCTCGGTGATCATCTCTTCCTGTCTCCACTACTATTGATAAAACATTTCGCAGAATATTCCTAGCATGAGTGTCGGACGCGATTATCGCCGGCGAAAACACTTCGCGAGTTTTGAGGCTCGTTTTTATAACTTTTGTCGGGTTTATCGCTGTATAAACCACTGTGTGTTCACTCGACGCGTGCGCATCGGTGACTTTTATCTTCGCAGTCGCGCGCGCTTTCACGGTCAATAAACATATTGCTTGTGCCGTCGAATATACCCAATTTCAAGAATTCTACTGCCGCTGTAAAAAACAAACCGCATCTCTAAAATCGATCTATAGCGGTCTTTACGTTGGTCATTTTGCCGTCTGCGATCGAATCACGATCGCGCGATTTATCAGGCGGCTTTCCTCATTGAGGAAATTTAATATAAGTACAATAGTCGCAAAATGCATAAGATAAATTTTGCAAAATAAATTTCAAAATTAAATTAAAAGTTAAATTCCACTATTTATAATCGTAATTATGACAGTTTAAGACATTACATTCTTCTCGTGATGAAATATGGTTAATCTTCCAAAAATGAGAACTAACGTGGGTGAAATTCCGCCGACGAAAACGCGGTTATGTAACCTAGCGACTTATCCGACTTGGATTTGTAAATTATGACGCATATTCGTCATAATTGTATCGTCGTTAAGCTGATATTGCCATAATTATTCCTGCATACGCGTCCTCGCCTCGCATTAATTATGTTCATTAATATTAGTCGAGCAGGTTTGTTAGTGTTACCTCACACACATATGCAATACACATACACACACACATATGTAATATATTTTTAATTCTACGTAAACTTCTTTGAACGTAGCTATTTATTAATTAAATTTACAAATGTTTATTTATCACTTGTATTTTTGCGGTATTTTTTTTATACCAGCATTTAGACTCACAATCAGTCTGTTTGAATCAGATGCCGGCTATATATAGTTTAATACAAGCTGCAATGTGTTAAGTCTCACACGCGATGCCTTTATCTTCTCATCAGGCGAAAATGCCGGTTGGTCGACCAGTCGCGTTCATTATTTCGCATTCGAATTAATTCGGTTTAACGACCGTCCACCGCCCCGGTAATATTCCCGTGAATCACTTGGGGGATGAGAAATTTTATTTATTCGCCAACGAGCGAAAACGGGAGGAATTACTCGAAGCGACGCGCGATCTAATTCTGCGGAATTATCTTTATCTCGTTCACGTGTGATTTTCCTTCGTCTCTCTTTTATATCGCACCTCTCCTGCTCTCTCCTCTTGCACTACCCTATTTTTTTACAGCCCAAAAGATGATTTTGTTCGGAAATTGGGCGCGATGGACTGTCGTTAAGTGGCCTGCCGGGAGTAGTTTCATTCCCGGATCGAACCGTTCGTATTTGCGTTCGCGCGATCGTGGAATTTATCGCTGTCACGGCCTCCGAAGTGCATCGGAGAAACTCCTCGTGCGTTTATTTGGCAATTCTCGTCGTTGCGAGGTACCGTTTTGGTTCGCGAGCACACGTTTATATAAATAGAAACGACTTAATTGAATTAATTCACTGATCGACGGAGTCTTTGGTCCGTATTCTCGCCTCGCGTTTAACGTTAAATGCGATCGTCTAAATTCGGAGATAAATCCATTTAATACGAAAAGCACATTTCCACCGAAAACGAGATAGCGAAACGCTTGATAGCATGGTGTGAGTCTCTTTAACTTTTAAAGCTTACAAGTTTTACTGTACGAGTAATTGAAAAGAAATGAATTATCCACACCTCTCGTTTTAGAGAACAAAATATTTAATATCCGCGTCTGTCCAAGCTATTCGCGGTCGTGTTGAAAAAAAAAAAAAAAAAAAAAAAAAACTATACTATGTTGGCAGTTTACGTAAACGTTGTACCGTACCTACGAGATAACACATAGTTTAATTTGGCTTATCGTTCTCGATCGCACGAACTTTCTGAGCGCGATTAATTATCGTGTGCCTCTCGAACAAAATACGCGAGGCACACGATATATTCGATAACAGGGATTATTAATACAGACTAATTATTAATGGCCTAATTATTGAACTATCAAACAACACTTTTTCAGAATTAACAAAAACATGCCGAAGAGAGAGAGAGAGAGAGAACATACGTTTTTGTGTAACCGTATTATTCGAACAAAAACTTGATCTTTGCGTAAAATTGAATCTAAGAACTTTCGACTCCTCCGAAGAGGATGCAAAACCACTTGGACAGAATTAATGGTCGCAGTAGCGAATTCTCAATTAACCAATTAATTTAAAAAAAACAGTCAACGGATTGGGGATTAGTCCGAAGTGGACCATCACTTCGTCGGGAACGGTCGAAGATTAGCGATATTTCGCGGAAAGCGTCCTAACCCGATAACGTCGTAGCCGCGATAGCAACGGCGAATTGCAAATATGTAAAGCGAGACAGAAAAGGAAAACCCGAGCGGGAGGAGGAATATGTATGCCGGCGTGATTCTCAATCGGCCGGTTTATTTAATTCAATTAAAATTCTTATTAAGTTCAAACACCGTCCCGCGACTGTGCCTGATCAATGCAAATTGTGATTCACATGTGCCACAGGGGGGCATACGCTCGCAAATCGGACGAATGCACTCGCGGCCGATTTTGGTCGCGGATTTACGGTTCGCGATCATAGACGCGCACACGCACATACGGGATTATGCGTTTTCATTGCGGGAGCGCTGATCCTGGGGAAATTCACTTCGAACTCGGAATAATTTCCCACGATATATCCGCGTCGGGTTTCGTTTCCCACGGGAAAAACCCGGAAAATGTTGCGGTCAAGCAAATCCGTAATGGAACAGAAGAAATCCGAGACAGGGCAACATAAGCAGTGATATATGTATAGAAGAGCCTTATATACTCTATCATATAACTCACTATATATTTTAGTAATCTATGTTTTAGTATTCTAAACTCTCATTTTGCTTTTGAAGTTCGCGTTTAGAAAATTGACTACGACACATACTTTACTTTTTAGGCTTGAGCTTGTGCGCGCGAATGTGTATGGTAAAGAGCGTAATTTTAAAAGCGCGTTTTTTTTCAGAACGGTGTTACACGTCGGTCACTCGATACGCGATTGAAGGATCGGCTTTTCGAAATTGCGTTTCGTCGCGTTTGTTGATGGGAAAATCGCTAACGAGCTGGAAACAGCTGCCGAACAAAATATTCCCTGTGGAGATCGGGGGAAACGATGACGTAACGAAGTAGGCGGCTTTTATTAACCCGTCGTATCCTCTCATTGCTTCTTTTGCCCATGTACATACGTACATGTATATGTGAATAGCCGTATCTGATCGTATTTTCTTTCTCTTGTTTTTTTTAAACTCCCGGAATATCACACGTGCTTTACTGCTATTTGACAATAGTCATTTACGTTTTCTCTACAAACTTATAAATGTGCGTTGTATGTATAGAGTGCATAAACATAAACAATATATATATATATATATAAAATAACATATTTACATATGTATTATATATACATTGTATCTAAAAAGTGGCAAATGTACTCAATATTATTAGATACACGGAAGTTAAACAGCAGCGAATCCGCGGCAACATATTCTGCGACACGGCGAAGCTCGCTGTAACGTCGTATAATATAGTTGTAATTTCCCGTATCCGTTTTACGCATCGTCAACATTACATCACAACGCGATAATGCAGGAAACTGCGGCGAGATGTTGCCAGAGCCCTCGGCGAAATCCGAGCTACGTTTACAACGCGAACGATAATGGATGTGGCGAAGGGACGTGTAAGGGTTACGCCAGGTTCCGCCGTACTAACTGCTGACTGATTAATCCGCTTGGAATCGATCGCAGGAGCTGTTGCGAGGTTCGTTTCGCCACTTATAGACAGCCTTCCTTTGTTCTACTCTTGCTCTTTGCTACCGTTGAATTTGCATAGTTCATTCTTGATATTTCGAAAGACAATTTATCTACATTGAATTTGCTCGAAGAAAGAAACTTTTCCGAAACGGAAGAGAAAAACTTAGAAAAGAAAGGAGGGAATAATAAAAATAGAATATTTTTATCTAAAATATCGGAGAATATCGGAAAGTATATACTGTTACGTATTCATCAGGATAAAATAAAGCTTGTCGCGTGTAGCACTCGGATATACTTTGCCAAACTTAACCATAATAATCGGAAGTTGAAACGTCCCGTTGGATTACGAAGGCGACTTCGAAGGATAAGCCCGCCGCGAGAATTTTTCTTCTACGAACTTTTCGCGCAAAGTCGTAAGTCGTTACGCGTGAGCATGTAAAAAGGTCGGAACTTATGCTACTTATCCACCGAGACGGCTGACTTCGTGGAGCATGATTTACTGCCGGACGTTGGATGATGTTTGGACCAATGCGCCCCCAGCTCCGGCGTTGCATTAGTTAAAGTATCTGAGAATTTATTGTCGGGAGAAAAATTTCTCGTTGGAAGAAAAATATGTGTACGCGACAGTTCATTTTCGTTTATTAGAGAGTATGCGCGTTGAATAATAATCTCGACGACGGCAAAAAGTTACACAAAATCCTGACCCAAGCGGATATTCGCGAACTATATGTATATAAAAAAAAGCATAATTATTGCATACTTAACTTGACGCGACGCATTTTGCATTTTTGCCGAAAGCCAGCTCATTTTCTACTTCAATAATAACATAGCGCGTACTAATATAAATATTCGTTATGTTTCTGTATAATAGAACGCCATATATATACATATATATATGTATATATTCAGAGAGAAATATAATATCCTGTTCGCGCTCAAACAATGTTACTAACCGATTTCACGAAAGTTATCAAACTCGAGCATCGACGGGACGTCATGCGCGACGTATTTCCATCCCCAGTGATGTCTGTTCCGCACGGAGGAGAGGCGAGATTCCCGATTCTAATTAACCGAGATAAGACGCCGTTAATTCAGCCTCACGGAAATCGCCCGGCGGGCATCGAGATTTATCTTCTCGGGACGAATCGCGTGCTTATTATTCCGGATCTCGGGACTTCATCGCGATCGTCGGGGAGGCGAAATTTAAGCGTCTTCGTAACGGCGTTTCGCTCGGAATAACAACCGGTAAAGGGAAACTACTTCTGGTATATACAGGTAAAAAATTTTCCCTCCGAGAACCCGTAACTAAGGCATTAGGGCCTTTTTTTTCAGCGGCGAGAGGATTAACGCTGCTTAAAGCTGCAACAGCTAACGGAACTGTTTAAACTTCTTCAGCAGCTCTGAATAAAAACGACGTGTCTCGACGAAACAACAATTGAGTTTAGCTCCTTCACTGTCGAGTCTGTTAGGCAAACTCTTAGGTAAACTAAGAATTCAATCTCCGCACATTTCATATATTATCACATAAAGAAAAAGTTTCTCTCTTTTTCTATGTCTCGTTTAATAGAAAAATCTAACTTAAAAGAAAATTGTCGTTATATTTCCGTTCAACTTTGCAAAATAGTCAATTCCTGTTCAACGAAGCGAAAGTCCAACGTTCATTAACGAAATCAATGTCTCCATTGTCATGGAAGGCTCCTGTTCTCTCTCTCTCTCTCTCTCTCTCTCTCTCTCTCTCTCTCTCTCTCTCTCTCTCTCTCTCTCTCTCTCTTTCTCTCTCTTTTCTCTCCTTCTCTGTCTTTTCTTAGATCGCGGTAATTCGTTAATTCAGAATTGTCTTTGAAGCTGCTTAATGCCAGGTCAGGCAGCGAATCGATATTATCTCCGGGATAAAAAGGTTTCTGAGCTTTCACAGTTTTGGTAGAGAAACGAGGGAGAAAGGACGGTCTCAGGATTGGTTTCTTCCACTTAAATCTTCAGCGGAACAAAACTCGCGGATTCCTCAGGATCTCCTCGCCGAGTTTGACCCGGCACATCGAAACTTTGTTCGCGCTCGGCGACTGGTAAGCGGGCTTTCCAGCTGAAGAGTCCCCGAGTGTGACGCTGGATTCGCTGCCGAAAAAGCTTCTCCGCTGTCTTGCGAGAAAAAGCAAGAAATCGCGCACGACGTTCGTCTGCCAAACGAGAAAGATGGAAAATATATATCTATGAAGATTCCGCTGGTGCTCGCAGGCCCAGAAGTGATGCAAAGATCATGAGGCAGATACAAATGGATGTGCTCCAAGTTCTTTCGCGCGAGCGTTAGAGAATGTTGAGGAAAAGAGTATCTCATGAAAATTATCGTCTTTTTGTTCTCGTGGACATGCTACGTATCTCCGAAGTACCGAAAGAAAGATCCGCGCCATAATCGAGGAAAAAAGACAATTCGTCTCCAGAAGACGGCGAGGATACGATCGTAAGCAGGATAGCGGAGAAGGGAAACGTGGAAGACGGTTACGTTTCCATCGCGAGCTCCGAAGGGAACGTCGATAGACCGTAATTTTATTGCCGAAGTTACTCCGTCGGTGGCCCCAAAGTTCACTCCTGCGAACATAAAGGAAGCAGAATACAACACAATTGGAAACTGTCTGCCGCGAAACGGCAGCCGCCGCTGATCTCCGGTATCTTTGCACCCCTACCCTCTCATCTACCTTTCTCAGCACCCTTCCAAAAAAGAATCAAATCAAACGTAAACGTAAACGTCGGTTAACTTTTGCATCGGTATTTAATGGACGTGTTTCGCGCTCAAACGCGCTTTTTAACGCCAGTTTGTTTAACTCAACAAAAATATATAGTATAGTTGTTATTTCTGTCAATTGTACCGTCTAGAAGAAAGAGTTTCAAATGTTGCATTATTTTTATTTAATATATTCAGAAAATTTAACGTGTTTATAACAAAATGTGTTTATAACAATTATAACAAAAAAATATATATTTATGTGTAAGGTAACTCCGATATTTGAGCAACTATCGAACTTAATTTATCAAATAGTATTTACAATTTTTTTAAGAACACAAATTATACCAATAAAAAAACTTTAAATAACCTTTATACTATTTTTTACTATAAAAATATGTAGGATTTTCAATATATAGGAGAGATTGAAACAAGCCATAAAACTCAAGTCCGTTATAAAAAGAAATATAATTCCAAACGAAATATAATTAAGTTCAAAATACAAAGTATAAAAAAAGACAGCACGCAGCCTCGTCTTATGTCTCGCCTTTGCCGTCTAACGGGCAACTTGCTGTCGATTGGCACTCTCGTTCGGTTCTCTCTCGCGACTGACTCTCTAGGAGAAGTTCCGAAAATGATTTGTTCTGTTTCAAGAAATAAACACTTAGCTCTATCGACTAAACAAACATTATTGCCTCTATACCTCTGAAGGAGGCGAGACACCAAGACCTCAACCGTGTTGGTGAGAGGCAATAAAAACTGAGACGCAGAGCGCCAGAAATATAAAACCTCTCACAAATACAAAATCTTTATTCCTTATGTATCTTAACTAACTTAAAAAAAAATTTGCATTTTGCCCTTGCATTTTTGCCATATATCCTAATCTATAGGTGATATATGACCATGCATGAATGGGAATACAATTCATACAAAAATCCTAAACACTTTCTTTTTTCCAATAACATCTTCTATTATTTACTTATGTAAAACACATTGACATTATGCATTAACATTATGTATTATTAATAAATAATAGACAAGAGTGCAAAAATACGTGAGAAGAATACTGAGGTTAGCTCAGTAGATAAAAGTTTAATACTGCGCATGCCAGCGCAAACGCAAGCGCTGTAGTACGGGGCACATATCCCACACGATAAAATTGCCGTATATATTCCTAAACTGGTGGAATATATAAGACAGGCTAGCTGAATAAAAAATACAAGAGCTACGTGTTTGTAATTTGCTACTCTTTTATTATCCTTCTACGCTTATATATCGCAAAATAACTGCTAAACGGTTTACAAACCTTATAGCAATCATTTTATGTATCCGTAAAATATAGTTGCGCTACTTATCACGCTGACAAATCGATTAAACTGACGATAATTTTGTTAATAGTAACAATAAAAAGATGAAATTACAACACAATACTAATGTAACATAAAGACACCTAACAAAGTGCTTGTTGCATCCAAATTATTTTCTCTCTCTTTTTATTTCTTCTGACCTATGCGGCATAAAATCCAGCGCGACCCAAATTCCGGGGTTTTATTATTGATATTATTCTAATTTAATAATATGTATTTTACTCAATTTTTTAATAATATATTTCTTTCATCTTCGAGAGAGATTTAAGCAGAAATCATTGTTAAATGCGATCGTCGTTGCGTAACTCTTGTGAGGCTCTTGTGAGACGCTTTTCCGGCCGCTTTTCGAAACTTTTGACAAAAGAAAAAAAATATTTCTGCACAAGCGAGAACTTTCCAGAGAGTATCGTGCGTAACGCACTTTACGTGACGCGAGTGCCGTGAATAACGCTTTCTCCTCTCTTCTGCGAGCAGCAAGAAATTTTCGAGTGGAACGGCACGTCGAAGGTTTCACATTTCCATACCGAGTTCTGAGCAGCGCACTGCGAAACCAGTAATTTCATTATCGAACTTCTCGTCTCTCTTTTACACCAAAGTTTCGGATCTTCGTAAGCTGCGCGAAAGCGAAGTAACGCAGATTGAAAGCTATTTCCGCTATGAACAAGCGAAGGTTATCGGCCATTAGATAACAAAGGATGCGTTAATTTCCTAATGTACAGTTTCGCATTAAAAATCCAATAATAATATATAAAATAAAACTACAGTGATAAGCCAATTATTACGCGACTGTGTTGAATATTGCGCAATAATGCAAAATGGTGCGATAAGAATGCCTGCATTATAACACGCATTCCCTATTATTACCATCGTTAAAAATATTTATATTTCACAAATTGTGACTAAAAATATGGAAATATGTGTTTTACCGAGTGTGTGCCGGAGTTTTCTGACTAAATGCAGAAGTTTTTTCAACGTTTTTGTCCGAATTCACGAAATTCGCGGAGTAAGTGCGTATAATTATCAATTAACTCCTAAACGAAGTGCGCGCATAATTCTTCCCCTGTTTTTGCTCTTCGTCCTATTCTCTCTAACTAGAAGCACAGGCTTTTTTTCCTCTTTACGTAAGCCGACACCTCATTAACATACTTATTATAACGCTTTAATTATGACTCCGCGCTTCACGGAAGTATACATCTACTACGAAAACTACTATTGCGTATAACCCACATATAATGGCGTTTCTAGAGGAATTAAAGTTTACTCGTGTGAATGTTAAAAAAAATTGAGAATGATGCTTCAAAAACCATGATAATAAATGTTATAGCTCTTGTTTTACAATTTTTGTTCTTTTAAAATTCCCGCAGAAATCACAAGAAGCAAGTAATCTAAATAATCGCAACATAATTAAATTTTCAAATCGTTGCGGTAGAACTGATTGATAGTTCCTTTTTAACATAGTTATTCTAGATAATAATCAGCAGTCCGATTGGTTTGAACGCGTTAGATTAATATTCATTTATCTTTATCGAGGTTTATTACGCATTAACTCGTATCAACAGGAAAGTGATCATTTTCCATATTATACGAAGGTGAAAGTTCGACTGATTATATGATCGTTTTAAGTGAAAATCTTTCTTTCTCTCTCTCTCTTAATCCAATTCCAAGTATATTACTCGTAAATAAATACACATGTGCGTGTAAAGTTTTCCTAGAATTTTGGCTCAATATTTTTTTCTTCTTTTCTTTGAGATCTAAAAGCAAATAGAACTTGAGGAAACGATAGTATGATTCATTATTCCAAAAAAGACATAAGAAGAGAACAGGGCTTTATAATTGAATAATTTAATATTAACATGATAAAAAACTCTCATTAGGATGTCGAATCCCAAGTGACAGAGCAAATAAACAAAAATGATAAGAACGATTACGAACGATTTATGTATATTTCTTTTATCTGGAATCGACGTGGGCAAACGTGAATTGCGACAAGCGGATGATAGATTACGACTGTTTAAATGGCCGATGTAATCATTGACTTGCCTATCATAGATCATCACCGCATGTCGGTTGAAATATAATAACGTGCACGAATCAACACACAGACAGTGCTTGTGCTGAGTCATGGGAAGAATATAGGGTGTACTGTTGCCACTTTTTTACAAACAAACATACGTATGTAACGCACAATTTCGTAATCACTTTACGAAAAAACTTTACGAGATAGAAAAATGCTTCTTTTCGTTAATAAATACATACAAAAAAATGTGCAATAAGATATCCTGTAGAATAGCTTTATTTAAACATGCGCAATATGATTGTCTTCTAAAATTCTGAGGTAGAATACTGGGTTACGTTCTAATGTATAGAACCGCAAACACGGGCGAATTTTGTCGGTGACATTCATAATTTATGCGACTAGATAGAGTGCTTAAGCCATTTAGTACACAACGAGAAACACACCGGATAATTTAGTATTAACTGGTAATCGTTGTTGAAGAAATAATTATGAAGAACATTAGAATGAAAGATTTGTTATCATGTCAATATGAATTAATAAAGAAGAAAAGTAAGAGAAGCGCAGAAAGAGAGAGAGAGAGAAAGAGAAAACTTTTGAAAAAAAGATAAAGACACACATCCGCTTTAACATTCTCTATATGTAAAATTAAAGTACAAACGTGTAAAATCAGTAATTTAACACAATCAATAATATATTTTAAAATGTATGCATTTACTAGTATACTATCTTTACATTATTATCTTTTATACTTTTATTGTAATGCAAACTTTTATTTTGTTAAAAAATAAAGAGATGCATAAAAGTTGAAAATATTCTCGGAAACAATTTAAATTCAAGAATATAGCTCCGGAATATTAGAACCCGGTTGTTTGTTTGAGAAGTAAATGTTGGTTCGACACCGAGACTAATATATAACGGGTATTATGACGCACACAATCAAAGGTAGCTTTGCGTGCAAACAATAGTGAAAAACTTGGACACAGAGAGGAATGAAAATAATTCAAACCAGAAATTTACAACTTACTCTTATATAATCATTTCAAACAAAACCGCGCAGAATGAGAGACAGAGAGCAAACTATTTATTATTCTGAAACAACCATCGTTAAAGCGGACGAGCAAAGCTAAATGGGATAAAAAAAATATATAAAACTAATAAAGATACCGCGACAAGTGTACTCACGCAACTTAACGAAAGTTTTGCTTGAGATATATACCTTGAAAAGAGAAAAACTAAAGATAAAAA
Source organism: Pseudomyrmex cubaensis (assembly GCA_014825685.1). NCBI lineage: Eukaryota > Metazoa > Arthropoda > Insecta > Hymenoptera > Formicidae > Pseudomyrmex > Pseudomyrmex cubaensis. The sequence continues at coordinate 18,021 of QVOA01017938.1, read as the reverse complement.
CACTCTTAATATAACGTACACTCATTTGTATTTAAATAAAAAGATCAAAACCTTAAACTTGCATAGTGTTTTCTCGGCGAAAAGGTACACAGAGCGTTGGAATATAAGTAAAAAAAAAAAAAAAAAAAAAAATAGAAGAAACAAGAGAAGGCCGGAAAGAGTGAGAATAGCGCAAGAAGATAGAGATGGAAAGAGAGAATATTGTAGATACAGTGTTGTCGAAATTTTTTGCGAGTTGCCGCCTCGATTACGCGCTAAATTTCGATCGGATCGTTGCGCGATTTGTGCAAATATGCGTGCAGCGGCTCGGTGAATTCCAGGTGAGAAATTTCAATAGACAACTATGTGTGCTTGTGTATCGCGTGTTCGTGTCATGCGTACAGAGACATTTATATATACATATATTTATTCCTAGCTGTTCCTGCAATATCGAGAAAATGATAAATAAAAGTTCGTGTTATTTCAAAGTTATCGCAAAAAGAAAGACAAATCACGTGAAAAAAAATATACTGAAATAAATGAGTTTATAAATTAAATGAAAAAATTACTTGAGGCTTCTTCTCTACATTTTTAAGAAAAAATTAGTATTAAATTAGTATTAAATTAAATAAAAAAAGTAAACGCTAATTGTTCAAACAAATAATAATTATAACAAATTCTTTTGTAATCTTCAATGTTCAATGTTATGTTAGTAGATTCGATTGATAAGGACTTAAAAATAAAGTCGAAACGTTTCGAAACATTCAAGAGTACTATTATTTATTGCACAACATCCTGCATCGGCCCTAGATAGTTAAATAATTAGAATTTATACTTGAATTATAACAAACTTCAATTTAAAAAACTATAAACAGTGTCTCGAATTTCGAAGCCTTACTTCTCTCTATTAACGGATCTTATCTTACTTATTGACATATTATTTTACACAAAGATCGTCAACATACTAACTATTGCTACAACTGCATAATCGATTTGCTCGCACGAATACAGATATACAACAGTAGTCGTATGTATACGCAATGTGTGTGCGGAATGAAAACCTGTGATGTTTGAGCGAAACTAATATTAGAGCGATTGTAGCCGCGCAGTTAATAGAACGCCAGTTTCATCCCCCTAGATAATGAAGCACAGCTAGAGCAAAGTGCCAACAGTGCGGCATCGATTACATCATCGGAATTGTTCGAACGAGAAATTGCCATTGCGCATTCGCTATTCATTTAATCCCAAAGTGAATAACATTTCTAAGTGGAAAGTCTTGAGCGACGCCAATTCGTCCACTCGGCTTGTCGAGAAAATTTATTACTTTGTAAGGTCAAAGGTGTCGAGAAAAGAAAGTATGAGATTAAAAATAGTGCATGCTGAAGACAGAAAAAAAATCACAGAGTTTCTGTTATTGATCTGTATTTTACACTCCACTTGTTCATACGTTTTTTTTAGAAAAAAAAGTTATAGAGGGAATTAATATCGTACGAAAAGCTGAAGCGAGTCAAAACTGGGCAAATTTCACATGTTTCTAAAACTGGATTCGCAGGAAATTTCGCCGAGCTCGAGAGCCGCGTCGAATAGCCAAAACGTCGATAGCTTTCGGCGACATGACATCGTCCAAACGAATCGACAAGTTCTGATTCCTCTCGTTCGAATTATAGCGAGAGATGCAATCAAAACTGGTGCTCGCGACCCCCGGGGGCTTCTTCATTATTCGCGGACATTGAAGCCGAGGGAGCATCTCTCTATCGCTTGTGTCGACGCTGTGTTTGCACTACAATCACACTAACCGAATTATCCTGATCACATCGGGCGCGCGTGCAAACACGTGCTATCCTTTTCCCTCCGCATTTCCCCCCTTTTCCCATCTCTCATTTTCTCTCCTCACCTCTAATTGATTAGATTTTATTTGCACGATTCACTGCCGATATTGATAAAAAATGAAAGATAAGTCGCGCTCGACCTCTTTTCGTCCTTTCCCTCGAGGACACTTTCGAGAGAATGCTTCAGTTCACTTTCGACCGTGAGAGGTGACCATAAGAGTGTGTTTATCCTGTCGATGCGTTAAGTGCCGGAAATTCAGCAGAATGAAAGTGAACGAAGAGATTGCTTCGTTTTAACTCCAGTCTCTCTCGATTTTACGGATTTATTCTTAAGATCCTTGAATTCTCTTTTAAAACTTGGAACGTTTTTGACCGCACCAGAATTTTCTACCTTCTCTGTTTGAATTCGCATTCTTTTTATTTTCACAAACATTCGGACATGCAGTCTGATCTTACAAAATCGAAAAAGTTAATGAAAATAGCGAAGAAAATAGCGGCCGCGAGAATCAAACAACGTAAGAAACAGATTCGAAACAAAAACTACTTAAATACAATTGTGCGTGCGGTGCGCTATTTTTGCACGCACACGACTATTCATGGTCTCCGATACGTTGTTGATCCTCATCTGCACATGATTGAACGATTCCTGTGGCTCATCGTGTTCCTCGTGTGCTCTGCCATCGCCAGCACCACAATTTACTCGCTGGCGCTTAGATTCCAGGTAAACCGCAAATGAAAGGAATGACAATAATTCTGATGTATCGCGTAATATTCTGTCAAAGGTTCAAACTGCTAATCATCATGTCCGATAGCGAGACAGATGTTTGTTGTTGTATGTCAAACATCTCTAAAATATAAAATATTATATTTTATTACACTTTATCAGAGCGTATGCACACCAATGCGGCGCATAATGGTTTTCAGGCTGCACCAACGTCCATCATCATAGAAACGATGGACTACGAAAACTCAAACCTGCCATTTCCGAGCGTGACTCTTTGTCTAAACGACCGCATCGACTGGAACCGGGCCCTCGAGCTCGAATCGAGGATTTTTCCTAATGACACGGACGGGGCGAGTCGTGAAACTTTTCGAAGAATACTGGGCAAGCTTTCCATAATAAGCTTCGGGGATTTCGACGAACTTAAGTTTCTGAAGCATCAAGATGTTCGAATTGTTCAGAATCTTTCGGGTGCAATATTTTACTTCCTCTTACAGATTTCCGAGCGAATAGCTTTAAGAACAACGATTTCTCAACTTTTCTAATTTGATTCTCAGCTTTCAATTTTAATGATTACAGTTGAGTAGAGTTTGATAATATTTCAATTGTGACTATTATCGCTACAGTTTAGATTGCTTTGAGTTTTCTCTTCTCTCGCATAAAGATAACAACATATTGTGATCATCGGATAGGTATTAACATAACTCAAATACTGCGCGAGGTAATGCCACGTTGCAATGAATTGTTGTCCAACTGCTGGTGGTACAATTCCACTCGCAATTGCTGCGAGATCTTCGAAGTGCAGAAGACGGAGTACGGCTTTTGCTATTCGTTCAATTCGGAGTCGGCGGAACCGTCTGCGGCAAAGCCGGCAGAGTCGCGGCCACGAAAAACATTCGGTTACGGCAGAAAGAGTGGCGTCAAGGTTACGGCTCATCTGGGGAACATAAGGAAACCACCGAATTCCGGTAAAGATTGGCAAGCACAGCAAACCCGATGTAATATTCTACGTGTCTCTCAACACGTTGGCTATCTACATGTTACAAAAAAAGTAATGGTGTGTCGAATACAGCAAAAAGCAAAAAGAGAAAAAAGTAAAAATTCACGCCGATATTGATCCCGTAAAAAAAAAAGAGCATCTTAATAAATTGTTCGGAAATCGCGGCAGATCGAACACTGATTCGCTTTCCAGTCACGTCTCTTTATATTGCTTTTACGTTATATTCTGTTAAAAGATTCAAAGAGTTTGATTAGCGCGAATTAAAGATCTTTTTCGAAAATTTATTTTGGTAACTTTGTTTTTTTTTTAGTAGCAGAGAGAGAAAATATTGTTCTAACATAATTTAAAATAACTTACGAGATATTACGTTTATTTTCTAGTTGTACGAACGATAACTGCAAATATCTATGTGACTCGTAGATATTACATTGACATAAGTTTGTTATTTTTAAGTTAATTTATATGCATAATCATAGTTTAGATCATCGTACACTGTTTGTTATTGCATTATCTCAACAAAAGAAGGTAAACGCATTATATGAACAAACATTTAGCATAAATCCAAATCGGGAGTAAGAGGGGAGGCCGTGCAACAGCAAACAAAACGTAAACTCGTGCAAACTGTGGCGGATTAATAACTAATATTATTTCCGTCGAGACCCGCATTAAATGACAAAGTGTACACCAACGACACATCGTCACTAATCCATCGCGTTATGCAAACGCGCTCCGCGGAATCTCGCAAATATGATTTTAATATCCTCGCGAAACCTGTCGAACCAGTGTACGTACGCGTTTTGAATAGGACACGACTTCCTATTCTACCGTAATGTCGCTCCTTTATTACTCCCACGGAATGGAAAAGGATTTATATATGTACATATGTGTATGTGTGTATATATATATATATATATATATATATAAAACTGCAAAATCGATGTATCGACGCTCTACTGCGAGGCAGTTATTGAAGTGTCGCATCAAAAAAGATTTTTCGATCCCTAGTGCGCTAGCTTTGTACTGTCCTGATCGTGTACTAGTAACTTGAATTGAAGCGAAAATAATTTTTGCCGCAAACATGATAAGATTGAAATCTTTCCAAGAATCGATGAATCTTAACGTCAATTATCACTGTATAGAGGAAATCGACGGCATGGTAGTGATAATAAACATGCCGCTCGTCTGGCCCAACAGCGGCACTATGATCCCGTCGGGATCTCTGGTCAATATAGATCTAGACAGCTTCTCCGGATATACCACCCAGCGAGTCTTCAATCTGGACAACCAACCATGCAAGTATGACGACACGTACAGTCAAGAGACTTGTCTGTCGCTATGCAAACGCTCCTACGTCATCAAATACTGCGGCTGCAACCCGTCTTTTCTGTTCCCAGCAAGTATGATCCTCCTTATATATCGCACGAACAGACGCAACGTTAACGACAACGACGTCGTTAACATTTCATTATACGTTTCAGCCACCCGTTACCGCGACTGCACTATCGGGGATTTCGCCTGCCTGATTGATCACAATGGTGAGCACAAATTTCTATCGGATGTATGTGTTTCCGCATTTTGTTCGCGCAAATGAACACAAATTAACAACGCAAACGCATTCGCCCGGATATGATTAACAGTAATTAACATAACTTGTATTTGTATTGCATATACACAAGACTTAAACGATATAAATAAGAAGGTCAAACACGAGCAAATAAAAAGTTGATGAATATATTCAGTTAAATATGATTACATAAAGATAATAACAAAACGTTTCGTCCCTAACTTGAGACATTCAGTCGTAAATATTAATAAGTTAAATACGCAAACAAATTAAAAATTATATAAACAATGATATTATAACAAGGAACATTTATATAAAGTACGTTTTTTTATATTCTTCTCTCACAAGGCATGCTCCAATAGTAAAAGATTGTCATACGTTACTTACAATCAACCAACAATGTTGTCCATGAGAGATAAAAATGTTATAAAAAATGTTATAAAGTAAGTCCTGGAAGAGCACACACATATAAGAGAAAAACGCAAACAACAATAATGTCAAAAACAAAACCGTTTAACTTACAAGATATTGATGTTTTGAGTCAACTGATGAAAGAAGAACAGAGACAGATATTTATATGTTTATCCATACCAAAGAAAACTTGTAGGGAGGGATAAACTGTTGTAATCAAATCGAAGTTTTATCCTGCTTAACAGTTCGAAATATGAACTATCTAACATTTCGAGATCATTAATTAAATTAAGACCATAAGACTGCATCTTGATGTATCATTTGATCAGATGTCAGTCTCTTGTAGTAATTCGATTCGCGGTCTAAACTTTTGACGTTGTTCCAATCAAAAGTATGACTATGATCTAAACTATGTTTTGAGACAACGGATAATTGTGTAGTGCGAATATTATTTTTATGTTCTTTGATTCTTGTACGCATCTGCCTTCTGGTCTGTCCCACATATGATGCTCCGCTATTATTACAATTTACTCTATAAATTACATTCATGTTGGAATCGCGAGGGGTGTTGTCTTTATGAACTCTGATTAAATTACTGAGTCTGTTTGTAACCGATTAAATAGTCGATGCTTTTGAACAAACGTCTAACAGACTCTGATATACCTTTAATGTACGGGAAAACAACGAGGTTCCTCTCATTGGAGCATTCCGTCTTATTGTAGTTATTAAAATTAAGTTTGGTAAAAACTAGTTTTTATCAAAATGCTCTCAAAAATCCTAGTTTTGATGCTCTCAAAAATCAAATCTATTAGATAGCCAGTGTCTAATAAAGTATTTATACAAAAAATGATGTTCTTCTCATGAAAGTCAGGATGTAATAGGAGCAAAGCTCTATCGATAAGACCATAGATAGTATCCTTCTTATGGCACAGAGGATGGTAAGAAAAAAATGAAAGGTATCTACCCGAGTATGTTTTTTTATGAAACCAATCAATCTTTAGAGAGCTATTGGAGATATTAATAGAAAGGTCAAAGAAATTAATATGGTGATTCTGTTCTTTCTCTAACCCAAAATTTTAATCTATTGTGAAAAGAGTTAAAAACTTCTACGATGTGGTTGATGTGATTTTCGGAAGCTGTCATAAGAATATCATCGACATAGCAATAATAGAAAAGTAGATGTAATCCAATCAATCGAAGAGCCTCGCTCTCTAAATCCTGTAAAACCAGATCAGCAATAACCGGTGATGATAAAGGCGATCTCATGGAAGTACCATGAGTCTGTTTATAAATAATGTCATTAAAAGTAAAAAAGGTTGATGTTAAAACAAAAGAGATCGCAAGTAAAAATTTATTTTGAGGAATAGAAGTTTTTTTGTTGATATAATGCCATCTATTTTTTAAACCAGTAATGACCAGGTCAATAGGAATGTTTGTAAACAAAGAGACAACATCTAACGAGATCAAAACATCATCATTATTAAGTTTGATTCCTGAGAGCTTTTTATACAAATTAAAATTGTTTACGACATTGCTTTTCACTGACGAATACTATTAACAATAATCTTATGTAGATAAACAGTAAAAGAAAGAGAGTACTATTGGCAGAAGAAACTATTATTCTGAGAGGAATGTTCTCTTCATGAATCTTAGGAAAACCATATGCTTTAGGCAACAATTTATCACTCGAACGAAGAACATAATAAGCACGTTTGTCAATGTATTCATTATTAAACCAACGTTTTAAAATGTTAGCAAGGCTGGACTCAATTTTTTTAACAGGGTTAGATTAGGAACGGTGACAATTTCATAAGTATCAGAGTTATTAATAACATCACCCATTGTTTTTGTTATAGTCATCGATATTCATCGCGACGGATATTGCCTTTATCAGCACGTGTAAAAGTTATTTCAGGTTTTCATGATGTAAAAGCAACACATGATTTGTACATATCCCTTATTTTTTTATCGATGCAAGGAAAAAAGGATGTCTTGTCAAGAAAACACTGTAACTTAAGAATTAGGTTGTTTCTGACTTCGGCTTTTATTTTACTGTCGAACTTCCTTATGTTTAGCTCCGTGTCCTTGATAAATTCAAGAAACAGTTTGTTGTTATTTGAGTTCATAGGAAGGCAATGATTTCCACTTAGTTAAATATTAGAAAAATAGATACATGATCTAATAAAATATTAGATACATGATCAGGAATTGCTCAATTGGAAATGTTTAGAAATCATTTATTGTTAGTGAAAACTAACAGATTGACAGGTGTTCTATCTAAAAAAAGTGAAGGAGAGACAGAAACCGAAGTAGTAGATTCGTTACTGCTCGTCTAACTATTATTTAAGAAAAACTTGTTGGTTATAATAGAGTTAGAATTATTTATTAGAAGAGTAATAATAATGAATAGGTGAAATATTTATTTGTAGGTTTCGCGCAGTTGTTTTTTGTTTAAGCCAAAGAAATTTTTATTTGCTCGTGTTTGACCTTCTTATTTATATCGTTTGTTGTTACTGCAAGCGTCATTCTCTTACTTTGTTACGCAAGACTTGTTCAACGACTACATCATTTATTTCGACAAGAAGATCTCTCACGATGCCGACGTTCAGAGAATGATTTGCGACTGCCTGCCGGCATGCGACTATTATGTCCATAACACTCTGTTTTCTAACGTGCCGCTACGTAACATGCAGGATCTTACGCTGGACGTACATTACAAGACGCAACTTAGCTTCCGCTACAAAATGGATATAGTCATCACGCCGATGGATCTTCTCGGTAAACTTCGTCGCGTTTGTGTAAAAATTATATTTGTTACGCGTATATACGTGTGTCGCGTTTCTTTTCCGTTGAATATCTCTCTCTCTCTCTCTTTATATATTTTTGGACTTAAAACAAAACAACGAATAAACCTTTTCAATCCCTACGTATAATCCCGTAACACCAAAACGCAAACTTTAGAGAAAAATAGTTTAAAAGTTCAAAACTTCATATGTTTTCCTAGTTAAAAAATTCTTTTGGTTTCAAATTTTTACCGTACTTATAAATATTTTTTTTTAATAGTCGGCGACCATAAAGAACATGACTTTCTAAATGTCACTATGCAATAAACTGAACATCCCGTATGTGACACTTATGTAATTATATGTAGAAACTGTCGACATGTTGATTTACCATTTTATTTTGCCGTAGACTGGTGCTCTCTCATAAATCAGAAAGTAGCCGCAATATCAATTGGATTTGACAAATAAATTTGAAATGTTGATTCTTTATTTAACATCTGAGATTTTTTCATGAAAAAGATATCAAATTATATTTACACGATTAGTTTAGAAGTTCACTCAAAAAGTAGACTAGAAAGAGAGAGAGAGAGAGAGAGAGAGAGAGAGAGAGAGAGAGAGAGAGAAAGTTCATCTGGCCACGTTGGAGCTGAGAAATTCACAGAGATGAGAGAACTCCAGAAACGGAAAAATGCCGTGAATGCTTTATTTGACCTCGCTTTTCCAGGTTTGCGGAGAACTTTAATTTGCAACGCCTTAATTATTTCCCTATCTCTATTAGTCCGCGGTGGTTTCTCGCGTATAACGAGTCTCGCGAGATACGGAGTTACGAATTCATAGCGTTCTCCCTTCATGGTTCTTGCTCGAAACGTTTATGCGTCTTGTTTACGGCTATCTTGAATGTTATTCGCGATTTTATCTTGGAGAGAAAGGGAAGGGAATTTAAGTGCCTGGATGCGCGTACAAGAACGACGTATAAAACACCATCGAGATTATGAGTTAACACCGCTTCGCGAAAATTAAAGCCAACATGCAAATTGCACTTAGCCATCGAGCCCGGACCGATGACGCATTATAAATCCCAACGTCCGTCGACGCCGTCGTCGGTATCACGCTATTATATCGAATGTTTTGCTACGATCACCATATTAATAACTTGATTTTGAAACACTTTGCATAACTCCTTTGCAGTGTCTTTCGGCGGTATAATCAGCTTATTCCTGGGTGGCTCAGTGCTCAGCGCCATCGAACTCGTCTATTACCTAATAGTGGCGCTGTACTCGTCCATATATCGGCAATGGAGAGTCCAAAAGACGTCAAGGAAACAGCAGAAGAACTCAGCCATCATCCACACAACGATGTTGCCCATCCTAGATTACAGTTCCGTGAAACCGCGAACGGAGAGGAAGATACCGATTTTCGCGAAATATCCTGCGAAATCGAATTCGAACAGATATTGAGTTACCGCGAAGGTAGTTGAATCTTTCAATGGCCGGCCGCTTAGAGAGAGAGAGAGAGAGAAAGAGAGAGAGAGAGAGAGAGAGAGAGAGAGAGAAAGAGAGAGAGAGAGAGCCTCTATTATGAGCCGCTAGAAAATTTAAGAAGATAAAATAAGAGAAAGTCTGTCTATCTCGAGTCGATATTTGTTATGTCGAAATACGAAACGCATGCGCGTGCTCTGTATATGTGTTCTCCGCTGAAATGGAGTTCTATTCTTTTCAAAATTGAAGAGCGCAAAACTTCAACGAACAAGAACATACTAGACACATTCCGCGTTCAGTGCTAAATGCTGCGCGAATCGGAAGTGCTATCTGCTTTGAAATAAACGAATCCCGTTTTTCATTGACATGTTGGTTATTGTGTTTTACCGTGAGTTGGTGCTCATAAATCAGAAAGTAGCCGCGATATCGATCGGATTTGACAAGGAAATCGAGAATGCTTTGCTCACGAAATCTGGTATCCACTCTCCCAGATATCCATATTCATGTATAAACGTACGTATGTGTATGTGTGTGTCTGCGTGCAAGCACAGAGGCAACTCGTATTTTATTCAACGTTATATGTGATACGTACCTTCCATCTTAGCATTTTGCGGCCGCGTAACGCTTGACTTCAATAATACACGCCATACATTTTGCATGCTTTTCGAGCGACTTCCTTGGCTTTTTCGAGGAGTTTAGAAAGTCGAACAATTGTGCTAGAAATTTGCGTTGAACTGAGAGAAATAAAAAAATTAAAAAATTAAAAACAAATCAATTCAAAACAAATCCTCGATTAATTCTCTTCCTCATCTTATTAGCGTAATTAAAATACAAACTTTTATTTTTAAAATACTCGAAATAATTTCTTCCTTCTCAATGTTAAAATACTACGTTAACGCTGTCATGTATTTTCAATGCTAAATATTATTGAAATATAAATCAATTAAACGTTAATTATGCTTTTGTGTAATTAAACTTTTAATAGGTCAAAATCTTGAAATATTTAACAAAGCAAAGAACCAATATTAACCATTGAATTAATTAATAATTAAAAAATATTAATTATATATAAATAATTATTCTCTTTTCTGTTATTATATTAATTGTAATTATTAATTAATTTTGATGAAAAATAAATAATTTAGCTAAGACATGTAACTCATAAAAACTAAAAGTTTGACAATTTATAAGTATTAAATTTATATTTAATTGAGAAAGTCTCATTCGTATTTCGAAAAACAAAAAGATGCGATCAAGCCGAAACAATCTGTATGTGCTTTAGTTATTGTCATTTCGCGTCGCAAAAGTGGTTGTCTCAACAAAATGCGGCCGCAAGCGTGCAATTGCAGCGTTTTAGATGATCGCTGAAATGTATGAATAACGGGAATAAATTGCGCATATGATCGTGCATTCGATGCACTTGCTAAATTGCCTCGACAACGCGGTTCGTACTATTTGCGCGAGAGCAAATAATGCATAAAGATTCTTGCGTGTGGTATTCGTCTTGCAACTATATAGCGCGATATATTGTTATTGATCTGTTATTTTATATGATGTTATTTTGATCTCTCGTATTACCTAACCTATGTACAAAGTGTAGTGTGTAGTTTTTACCCGGCTGGAAAGAAATCCGATGTCAAAAAGCTTCCCGTGAAAAAAAATTGCGGTCTTGCCGTCGCTAAGGATGTAGTTATTTTTCTGCGGCCTGGCGATTTTTCGAACGACGACAGGTCGGATTTTTCCCTTCAGACTGTGTTCGCTTTCACGCCATTGAGGATAACCGGCGTACTTAAAACAGTAGATAAGACACGCGCCTCCCATTTTTCCATTTTCCAAGCGCGCGACACGTGGAAGCGCTTAAAGCGCACGCGGTTGAGACGGAAGTGAATGTACCGGCCGTCTGGACGGGCCCCATTTGGCCATTTATTATTTATGAGAGAAAAAGAGCGAGGAGGGTGAGAAGTTGTGTCGTCCATCCAACCAACGACGTCAACTCCTCGGAAAAAAAATTCCTTTCTCGCGCTTATCTCTTTTTAGGGACGTCGTCCGCCGGGATTCATCCACCGTGAAAGGGAGATACTTCACGGGAGGATACGTCGCTCTCTCTTCTCTTTTTTCTCCTCCCCTTGCTGCGCTTTAAAAGCATTCGTCAGGGGGAGAAGGTTTAGCCAACATCACCTATTATAAAGACCTTGCGTCGTCGCAGCTACGATGTCATATGTAGTCAACTGAAATAGTTGAGTCGCTCTTTTAAACCAACGGTGAAGTAGTAAATGAAGGAATTGTTTGAAATTCGGTTAGTGGTCATTTTGACCACTTCAAATCCTTCTAATGGTAAACTTTCGCAGATATTGCTTGCAGGATCTGACGCGGACAGATCGAAGATCTACAAATGGAAAACACAAAAGCGAGTGAAAAAATAGATAGCTAAAAGAAAAGCGGAAGCTTGAGATTGTAAGTAAGAAAATGCGCGACTATAGAGGAAGGTTGGTGTACGAAAAACGACAAAAAAAATAGTAAGGAAGAAGAAAAAGAAGAAAAACAGGGAAAGAAGAAGAAGAAGAAGAAGAATAAAAGAAAAAGAAAAAAAAGTAAAAAACCAATCGTTGTCAGGGAAACGAAGGAAATCTGCATTTTGTCAAACTGTCGCTTGGAAGTTCGCGGACGCGTTTGGAAGCACGGAGGGTGAAAGGTGAGGGCGCGAAAGCGGGACAAGGGGAAATGGGGTGGCGAAGGATTGTCGAGTGGCAAGGAGGGGTGGAAAAAGGAACGAACGACGACGCGGCTGGTCCCGAAGAAGGAAGCGGCGAAGTTTCGAGTAACTCTCCGGCGTGCTGTTATCTAAACCCTTCACGTAGCGTCTCGAGTGGTTCGAGGTCGAAGGCTGCTCCTTGCAGAGGAATATCAGCGCATTACTTTCGATAAGGATCCCGCAGACGGTAACTTGCCCGCCTAATTGACAGCAACGCGTTGTCCTGATCCTGCCGTGAATATAAGAGCCGAGAGAAAATCGGGGTGCGCTCGTGAAGTCGAGGACTTTGTGCGAAAACATTTACATCGCGCTACATGTGTCAAAAAAATAGTAATTTTTTCCCGATATTCGGCTGATACAATAATATAATAATTATAATTATTGATCTATATATATCTAGAGAGAAAACAATCACATTTATTGTTGTGTAATATTTGATAAAATCAGAACGGTTACATTAACGTCGAACACGTCGCGAAAGCATAAAGCACAATCTCCTCTTCAAAAGTCGCAATGATATTACTCGTGACATCAACCTATTGTAAGAATATATAAGAATAAGCTCGTTACAATAAATGCGACATAAATGACTTATTAAAAAAGACAAGCACTTTCAGCTGCGTCTGTTCTTCGGTTCCGATAAATTAAATCTTTCTTCTTCGACTCGTACATTCTCTACCCTCTCTTCCTTTTGTTCTTTTTCTCCGGAAAAAGGACCAATGCAGAGTCACGTGACTCGTTCCGAGGGTGGCGATGGGGGAAGAGGTATCGTTTGCTTGGCTGCTTTCTTGGTAATCTTGAAATAGGGTACAGCAGTACGAGCGCTGGCTGTTCGCCAAGCGACTTTAAACTTCCTTCCTCTCTGAGGATTGGAAACATCTTTGTCGGCGCGCGTCGTAAGGATCACCGTAACGGAACGCACGGCCACTCGTCGAAAATTCGAAACGTGCGCACCGATATCGAATACACGAAAAGTACCTGGATATTTGAGATTTCGTCTCCGAAACTTGAAAGTTTTGCTTCAGAAAATTTTCGAATATTAAAAATTGCAAATGTAAAAAAATATATCAAATTTAATAATTACAATAATTTTCAACTTGAATGAAATTAAACCTCAATATTTTTAAACGAAGAAACGCGTTTGTCTCAAATTTATTGTCTACATATTGAAACCGATGCTCGCTCGAGAGTCGATATTACCGACATACATGTCGCGTTCCCGACAGAAACGGTGAGACACTTTACGGAACTCCTACATCCTTCTTCTTCTCGCTCGATCTTTCGAACGCGTTTCCTCGAAAATGGAAATATGGCCTTCGTCGTCGTTGGCTTTGGAACCTCGTCGCAGTTAAATCTTCCTGAAACGCAATACCTTCTTTCCGTACGCAAGACACACGGTCTCTGCCGGATCAAACGGCGCGCATTGCGAGCGCAGCTGCACACTCTCGCCGAGAGTTCACGAGCGCTAGATGCATAACTCTCAATTTGGCCGTCGGCAGGTCCCGATATTACTTCCCTCGTATTCGATACACAGTGTTCCGCAATGGCATGTTTTTAGTAGGAATATTTTTAATAGCATTCGTTTGTGTGAAGTATGTATATTAAATAAAAATTGTTTTGAAAAATTTGCGTTGAAAATTAAAAACAAATTAACACTCCTCTATTTGTATAAATCATATTCACTTGTACTCAGTTAGCGCTAATACCTTATGCGGTTAAGTTAATCCAATATCGCGTGAAAAATAATAATTGTAACGATAAGAGCAATAATATTACCGTGATAAATATCCTGTTACGGGACACCCTATATAGTCTAGCTCGCTGTTAGATATGGAAGACTATACCCTCGGAAGTGGGTGATACTTCAACGGAATAGCTTGCCACGTCGTCGCTAGGCTCGTCGATATTCCGGATAGTTTTCCGCCGGGAAACGCGCGTCCGTCCATTTTTCCCGGAGTACACGGAAAACTGGAACGACATGCCGATACTTAACCCTGAACCGTCGACAAGTGCATTCTTCCGGGTTGTACTTTGGGATTTTCATAAGACAAAGTCCACAATAGAAATATCACGGGAAATATCCACGAGCGAAAAAATGTGACCAAAATTCGATAGAAAAACCATGCTTTAATGATACACATAATAAAATGAAGTAGAGAAAATGCAAAGTATACACAAGAAGTTTCCGACATTGGCAAACTTGTTTATATCAGAGATTCTTTCTCTTTTAACTAGAAACTTAATTGAATAATTGTTTTCCGGAAAACTCTTCTTTTTTAATTTTTTAATTTTTTTAATTTTTTTAATTTTTAATCTTGGATAACGAAGTTAGTTTCAACGTGATATTACCATTGAATAACACTCGAAAAAACTCAACTCATTATTATAATTAGTTAAGATATTACGACGTATAATACAGGTCGACCTACTAGTCTCTCTCAAGATTTTCAACGCTAGATTTCAAGAATACAACGGAGTTGTCTTACACTCAGTTACGCCTTATTGTTCAGATCTTCTTCAAAGATTCTGCTGCAAACTTTAAAGAATACTTCACGCGACAGCATTTATCCTTGATATCCGAGTTATTTAATTAACTTGATTTTCAGATTAACTTCTTGATTTCAGAGTGTCAAGTTCTTTGTGTGTATATTCTTTGACTATAAAATCATGTCTCTGCGTCTATACGGAAATCTCCTATCTATACGGAATATCTCCGTTTATTGAAAAACCCACCACTGCAACGACACGAAGCGAAAAAACATTATTGCCGGCTTCCTTAGGCTCTTGTTCCAAAAAGTAATAGTCTTATTATATATTAACTCCGTTACGGCAGATTTTGATACATACTGCACGCGGCATACGATAGGAGTTCAACTGCGACTTACGTTGTAAACGGCGAAATTTGAAAACAGAAAACAACTGAATCATTCTACATAAAACTATAAGTTAAGCGTCTATAGACGCCAACAGTAATGAAAGAAGCAAATTTTCAAAGTGCCTTTAGGCGCCAACAGTAGTGAAAGAGTTAATAGATATTACATGATGGAGTATTACTCTAGAGTAATACTTTATTATTGGAGTATGTTACTCTGCTTTTACTTTGCCATAAAAGAAAACCTAGGGAACGCCTCCGTTTATTAAACAAATACCATCGCAAAGACAGCAAATAAAAAAAAACTTTGCTAAAGGCTTTTTTTAGGCTCTTGTTATTGATATAAAGATATAGTCTGTTCCACAAGAGAGCTACGGTCTTTAAAACAATTTACTGTCCGCTGCATGACGTTGTAAAGCTCAGAGCGTGTCCGTTTGCAAAGTATATGCTTTGTTGTCATTCCGAACATGAGTGCAAAGTTTCTCAAGCACTACAAGAGGCAGTGATTTTAATTTCGCATTCAAAAAGACCAAACAGTAACATATGAGCTTCAAGATAGCTTAGAAAGCCCAAGTCATTCGTTCAGAAGTAGGTAAAACAGTACAAAGAAATAAAGAATGTTGACGACTTGCCCGAGAGGGGTTTAACTCGTACGATGTCGAGAAAGGACAAAACGATCACTCGTCTGTTTGGACGAAATCCTACGCTAATATTGCGCCAAGCATCAGAATCAGCTTCGTGAGAAAAGTATAAACATTCAGATAAACATCATCAGATGTTTTTATGAATCGAAGATAAAATATCGTTCTACTATCCAAAAATTCCATCTCACACAAAAAAAAACATGTTACAAAACAACTGGCATAGGCTCATGGAAATATGAATAAAAATTAAGATAACATAATCTTTACAAATGAACATTTCTTCGGTTATCTATAAGGTTATCTATACAAAAGTATATGTAATTATGTTTACTTCTCCAAATAATAAGATCATCTAACGGACAAACAATCCAATTAAAATCATCGTTGACTGTCACACAAGTCTTATATGTGCCCTGAGGCTCAATAGATTTTTCATAATTCTAAGTATATAATGAAAAAATATTACTTAATATGGTTAAATAAGATCATATCTTTATCAATAATTCGTTTATATTGCTAGTGATCTGTGACTACCGCGGCCCTATAGTGCACGGAGAGAACTGAGATACGCACAAAATAAAACAGACACAGCAAGATGTGTCAATTAGATACAGACTCAATCGGACATGACAAGAAACGCACACACAACAAACCCGATCGAATACACTTTCAATTGGACACGAGTTGAAACGGACACACGACAGTCCCAATCGAACATACTAAGCAACAGATACATGATGAACCTATTCGGACACAGTTTCAATCAAACATATGACGAATCCAAGTAGACACAGTTTCAATCAGACATAAATTGAGACGGACATATAACAACCCTAGTCGGATACAGTTTCAATCGGACACAATAAACAACAAAACCCACTTCATCTATAATATGTCACTGCGATAATAGCCTACATTGACAAGCAATGTGTTGTAACAACTAATGATATTGTAATAACATAGGTTAGGTTAGATTAGGTTTTTTTTAGGAAGGAGTGAAGCCTCTTCCCTTCACACGTGTACAGTAGTGTATGATACAAACAAAATATTTACTTCTCAAATGTACAAAGTGCGTTAAAAATTCGCAGAGTAGGCGCGGGGGTCTAAAAGCAAAAGAGGCGTTCTCCCTAGCGATAAATAACGTCAACGTACCAATTAACTGTAGCAATCGCTTGTCCACAACTGTATTAACTAACTATTTACCGCTAGGAAAAACGCTCCTCTTGTTCTTAGACCATCGTGCCTACTCTGCAAAGTTTTGACGCGCTTTGTATACAAATATACAGTGTCGGAAGTTTTCGTTTGTTGAAACTGTGTTTAATTGGGATTGTTATGTGTCCGTTTCAACTTGTGTCCGGTTGAAACTGTGTCCGAATGGGTCTATCATGTGTCCATTGCTTAGTGTGTCCGATTGGAACTGTGTCCGATTGAGATTATCATGTACCCGTTTCAACTCGTGTCGAATTAAAATTGTGTCCGGTTGGGTTCATTGCGTGTTGTTTTTTGTCATGTCCGATCGGATCTGTGTCCGACTGACACATCCTGCCGTGTCCGTTTTATTTTGTGCGCATCTGAGATCATAGAGATATAAGACTAGAGTGCGGGAACGAACTGAAAAAGCGATAGAGGTTTAGAAAGAAAGAGATGCATAAAGGACCATATATGTAATATTCCTAGTTGAGTGTAATATGGCTAGTTGAGCAAGTTTCCCACAAGCGGAACTTGATCCAACACTGAAGGATAGAAGATAGATGCTTATTGGTTCTCCAAGAAAGAGTAGGAGAAGTGTTCAATAATCGTTAATGCGCAAACGTGGCGGGAAACTTTAAACAGATTTATCAAAGGAATTTACTAGTTGGTAATTACCAACTAGTTGGTACTAAACAAGTTAAAAAATTTTAACAAAAATTTTTGATTTACAATTAACATCAAAATTTTTTGTCACATTTTTGATATATTGAAAAGTGTCCGCCATACATTTTATTATT